>PVKB01004656.1:0-130497 GCA_004027205.1 Ctenodactylus gundi
CCCACCTGGTTGAGGGAGGATCTTGTGGTGCTCTGCTCAGGAAATATGGGCAGGGCTTCAGGGTGGGGCGTGGCTCCAGTGCAGACGGGTGGGACTCAGCTGGGCTCCACAGGGGTGAGCCCTGCCTTAGTCCTACACACTCAAGGCTGGGCCCGAAAAGCAGGAGGCGGCAACCTCTGACCCCCGTGATCCACACAACTAGGTTGGACCCACCACCACGATTTTATTCTTAAATAAATGCTCAGTTTACGGCCAGGTTAGGCGGGCAGGAGGGCAGAATGGGAGAGGAAGTGCAGACCCAGTCCCGAATGGGCGGGTGCGGGCCGAGGGACAGCGCTGGCGTCCATAGTGCGCGGGCGGTGGAGACCTATGGGTCCTCATAGGCCTGAGCCCACAAGGGCACGGGCGGCTAGCCTCCACGGGGCAGCTCCCGCTGAGCCACGCACCCTCTCACAGTACTTTCCAAGGGCAGCTGTCCACGTGTGGGCCGGCTCCAGGTTCCAGACGTGCCGCCCAAGCTGGGAAGGCGGTGGGTCTCCGTGCTGCTTCTGGCCAGCATCAGTGCTGGCGCTCGGGGTCTGCCTTCCCCAGGAACTCCCTGGGCAGAGGAAGTGCGTGAGCCCTGCTTGGCAGGACCCAAGGGGGCAGCCAGGGTGGGAAAGCAGGCTGGGGCACAGCGGGCCAGCCCTGGGGAGGGCTTCCATTGTTAAGGGTAAGCTGACCCCTGGGCAGGCGAACCCGTCCCGCTGAGTCTATCCTTTCCAGAGCCCCAGCCTGGGAACCTGCCTGGGACACAGGCACTGCGAGTCTGAAGCTGAGCACTACACAGCTTTGCTTTTTGCTGTGAATTCACAAGCCGCAGGAAATGCTAGCACCATGCTCATTTCCCAGCAGCTGCACACAACAGCAAAACCACCAACACCATCAGCAGCCAGAGCTGCCTCCGGGGACTCAGCAGCCTATGGGGAAAGGGGGCATTTTCCTGGCTGGAAAGAAGATACTGAGGGTCTATTATCACTGCCAGGTCTATCCCCTCTCTTTGGGACTCTGCTCCCAGGCAGATTCTAGGGCAGTCAGGGCCTTTGGGAGCACAATCTTTTTTCAGGGAACATCTGTAGGCAGCAGCAAGTTCCTGTGGTACACAGTGGTGAACGGGGCAGGTCATGAACACCTGTGCACATTGTGGGCCTGTCCACAGGGAGCCCACCCATCCATCTGAGCAATGGGGGCAGCCTCTCTGGGATCACATCCAGCTGAGTCCTGTACTGCCCAGACAAGGTCCCCAGGAAGACATCAGCGCTTACCTCAAGATCCGTGGCAGCTCTGGACTCTTATAGATGTACTTGTGCCTGTAGCCAAGGTCGGAGTGGAAAGGAACAAACTGGACTTTGAAGTCACGCAGGCTTCGTGATGGTGCAGCGATGCTGTAGAGCTGGAGAGAAACACGAGTCAGAGCCAGACAGCAGCTGTACTGAGGTGAGGGCAGAGGGACGCCTGCCTTTGCCGCCCCTCTCCCAGGGTGCGGCTCCTGCTCCTGTGGGGCAGTGCCTCTTCAAAGCAGCCCGTCACAGCCTGGGCCTGGGGCACAGGACAGACTTCAGGATTGCCTCCTCAGCAAGCCCACCAGACTAGATCCTGTCTCCCACATCACAGTAGCCCTTCCTCTGGGGGGAGTAAGGGGCACAAGCCAGACCAGGTGCAGGGGTAGCTGGAGGATGGGGATGCCTGGCTGGGGGCACGGCTTCAAGGTTAGCTGTGTGTTCGCAGGTCAAGGTGAAGGTGTGGCTGGTGGTACACACTGTCCAGTGGCTTCGCTGTCGCAGAGACCGTCTGGGAGGAAGCTTCCTGGCAGAAGCTTCGCGATGAGTTTTGCACTTACCCTGCTATATCCATGGGCATGTGCTTTATCCACTTCCCTGTCAATCTAGTCCTACTTCCTTGTAACAAAGATGAAGCCTCTGTGTACATTCTACTACCAGGACTTCTGCTCTGGGGTAGGGACCTCATCCCCAAGACTCCCTAACTGCGGAGCCTTAACTGGCTGACTGCCACATTAGCCTGGGCTCATGAAATGCAAGGCCACCCTGAGGAGGACCCAGATGTGGGGACCCCGTATCCATGTGCTGTTTTTACGTGGATCCTCTTCTAGGCAGCATCAGCCATACAACCCCTGTTCTCTTCCAGGCCTCTCACACCCTTCTCAAGTGACCTGGAAGTGACTCAGGAGGCACGAAGTGTCTCAGTCCAACCAGTAGGGCAGCAGGCAGGCACCCCCTCCCCCACCCTAGTGGTCATGGGCCCAGGATGCCCACCTTTCTACCAAGATGGAAGGGCACGACCGGGTCATCTTCTGCATGCAGGATGAGCAAGGGGCAGGAGATATGCTTCACGCTGTAGAAGGGAGACGCAACATGGGGTGCAGGCACAGGGTGGTGCCTGGATCCCTAGCAGGCTGGCTGGGGTCAGGGTGTTTCTTTATTATGGGTTTCTTTTTACTACAGAACCAACAGATAATTTCTTAACAGTTTTTGGCCAGTAGAGGGCCAGATAGGGTCTTACTCTAGTCCAGGCTGATCCTGACCTTCACCATGTTGGCCTCGAACTTACGACTATCGTCCTACCTTAGCCTCCTGAATGACTGAAATTATAGGCACGCACCACCACACATGGCTAGGTTTTCTTTTCTTTTCTTTTTTTTTAATGTGCTGGGGAGTCGAATCCAGGGCCTTGTGCTTAGTAGGCGAGTACTTTAACTGCTGAGCTATGAGCCCAGCCCCTTAATTTTGTTTAATCAACTCCAGTGTCAATCACTTCAATCCCAAAAATATAGCCTCTGCATATTTTCTGAAAGTTGAAAATGATAATTTCTAACAATAAACACATTCTTTAAAATCTGTAAAACAAGGGAGCTGAAGTAATGACACAATGGTTAAAGTACTTGCCTTGTAAGCACAAGGCTCTGAGTTCGATTAGGTAGTACCACAGACTGTCTGGCGCAGTGGTGCATGCCTATAATCCAGCACTCAGGAGGCAGAGGCAGAAAGCTTGCTGTGAGTCTAAGGCCAGCCTGGGTGTCAGAATGAGACCCTGTCTCAAAATTTTATATATATATATATATAAAACAAGAGTCAGGCCCAGTGGGGTAATCCCAGTTACTGAGAGACTAAAGGCAGGAGGACTGTAAGTCTGAGGTCGGCATGGGCAACTTAGTAAAATCTTGTGTCAAAATAAGAAATTAAAAGGGCTGGAGATGTAGCTTAGTGGGGTGGCAGAGTGCTTGCCTGGCATATGCAAGGCCTTGGCTTAAATCCCTGATACAAAAAAAACTTAAAAAGTTACGGGTATTTTAGGTTGGCCAAGAAACTAGTATAAATGAATATTTCTATGAATCTGTTGTTTTTAAAAAAACTAACACTAATTTACTTAGGTGTGAATGACGTGAAGGTCACTGCACCTCTGAATGTTTACAAGTCAATTAAAGCTTTTGCAGGCTGTGGGGCTGGACAGAACCTGGGCCCTCCCACGGGTCCGAGCCAAGGTGGTTATCTGGCTCAGTCTCTGTGGATCCCAGCAACAGTATGTACTGAGGGTGGCACTGACACCATCCTGACCTGGGCAGGCCTGTAGGGTAAAGTGTGTCACCACTAACATGCACCCCTGTTGTCCTGCCAGCTGCACTTATCAACACTGTTGCCTCATGACACATCATTTTTGACATGTGAGTCTTTTCAACCTGAGGATTTTGGAGAGAGCAGCAGCTGAGGGGCAGGTGCTGCCCGCTGAACCACCAGTGATAAGGGCCATCCTGCCACTGTTCCCTGCATGCCTGGCCCAGTAAAGCTGGGAGAAGGCAGCTTCCCAGGGCACAGCACTTCTATTTGTGAAGAGAGAATCCAGTTTATTCAGGTAATTCTTAAGTTCCAAAAGTGTAATACTTACAAATAAGCAGGGCAGTTTGCTTATGAGGTTTCAAAACATAGATTGTTAAATCTTAACTGAATATTTAGGTAAAGTTTTTCCCCCCAGTTTTTTAAGGAATTAAAATCCACGAAATATCACAAAAATTATGTCAGTAAAATCTGATGTGGTTAGAGCCCTTCACCTGAATCTTTGACTTGTGGATAACCTAGCAGCAATTTTTTAAAATTAAACGTGGTAGAGGGTAAAGTTGATGTGATACATGTGTGCACAAAAGACTCAAGTTCATTGCAAACACAAAGAACTGCACATGCATATTAATAAAAATGGTGGCAGTATTATCCTATAACCAGGCACAAATCAAATGGCTGCAACAAAGGTATTTTTTTAGGATGAGATCTTACTATGTTGTCCAGGCTGGCCTTGAACTCAGTATGTAGCTCAACAGATTCAAACTTGGGATCCTCCTGCACCTGCCTTCTCAGTGTGAGGATCACAAGTACTACCACGCTCAGCCTAGCAAAATCGTTGTTTGAATAACAGTTACTCCTACTGGCTTCACTTACTCAGTCAGGAGGTCTGGTTTAGATAAGACAACCTGAAGAAGCAGCCAATTATATGGACATAATATGCTGCTTTACTCTTGCTTTAGTTCTATAGTCGTTTCCAGCTTCTGTCACAGTCTTAGGTTCCACTCCCCTTTGAAAGCTTTTATAATAGCCTAGATTTCACACTCTGCACAACAGCTGGCTCCAGTGACAAGTGCATAGGCTTTATCCTTGGGGCCCGTGTCACCTGGCCATACTCACTTTTCATCATTTGCAAATTTAATTCCACTGCTTGCAATGGGATCAAGGAAGAACCAGTCAAACCCGGGGAAGTACCTATATATCTGAAAAGAGGGACCATTTTTAGAAGTGCTAATGATGGTGTCACATTGAAGACAAAGGTCGTGCATTCAGGCTGGGTTCAGGAATTCATAAGGTGCTGCCCCTCATGTAGTGGTGACATGCAGAACACGCCACCTCTGCCCCTGGTTCATGCTGGTGCTGTGGCTGGGGCCGAAGACAGCCACGGCATGGTAGATGCTGCCGTAGAATGGGATCCGCCCACCTAGCACAGCCAGAGTCAGGGTGAGAAACCCAACCTCAGCAGACACGAGGCCCAACTCCAAGAAAATGAGGGTCCAGGGCTGGTTGCCTCACACAATTTCAGCAATGTTAAAAAAGCTAAAACAAAATAAAGGTCCTAGAACCCAAGTGGGCCAGGAGCTTGAGCAGGGAAGACAGAATACTAGCTAGGCGTTAGGAGAGAGTCCAGAGATCCTGCCTCAGCTAGTGAGGGCCCAGAGCACCCACTAGGGATTTTCTGGGCTTACCCTGAGACAGGCAGAGACCAGACTGCTCTGTCCATGAGCCCAGCACTAAGAAACACCCAGTACCCAGAGGGTAATGGGCAGCCAGTGGCTGCACTGGAGGCGGGAACCAGGACAGTGGCCACATAGCTGGGCAGGCATGCAGGGAGACAACACAGGCAAGGCCTCCTGTGAGGCCAGCTGCCCTCCAACAGCCCAGCGGGGAGCCTGCCCTCCTACAAAGTTAGAAACTTCATGGAGGTTGGTGGGCCGGCGCCTGTATCCAGGATTGGTCTTACATCTATACTCACGGAGAGTACTTAAATTGTACTCTTCCATTTTTACTGTTCTTGTCCTGTAATTATCTACTTGTATTTATTTTTATATTTTATAAGACTTATTTTAACAATCAAAATGAATTCATTTTCAAACAATTCTGTACTTACCACTGAAAACGGGTGGCTCTTTGCTTCCTCACGGATATTTGTGAATGGAGATTCCAGTATAAGGGCATCTGGAGGCGTCTCTGCATAAATGAGAGCATACACAAGGACCAGGGACATTGGAGAAGAGCTGGCACAGACCCGGCCGCTGGGGCTGACGGGCCAGGCAAAGGCTCCCTGGAGGCAAGGGCAGGGCACAGTGAGTAAGCCCCCAGAGAACTCACTTCCACAGCCCACAGGGGCACAAGGGGCTCCACAGTACCTAGGGAGCTTATTCCACCCCAGCACTGGCCCCAGTGCCAGCCTGTTGGCAGCAGGCCAGAATGCTCCTGCCCCCGGAAGGCCTGCCAGGCTGCTATGCCCTTACCTCGCTCACAGAGCCGCCGCACCAGATTTGTCGCCACGCTGGGAGGAAAGAAAAATACGGACTGTTTGAATCGTGACCATAATCATCCTCAGTGAGACTGCCCTGATCCCAGAAAATGCTGTGGACCTGCAAAACTAACCGTCTGGCTGGGGTGGGATGGAGCAAGGGAATGTGAAGAGCAGGATGGTTATCAGCTGACCTTTACCTGAGTGCGGGCGACAGCCCTCTCCACTCTCCTGTCCCTAAGGCCTGTACAGCCACGCACTGGTAGCCCTGGCCGTGCCTCTCTGCCTTACCCTGTAGATGAGTACGGATGAGAAGGACAGGGCTGTAGGCTCGCTCACTGGCTGGGGTCTACCTGCTCAGGACCCACCACATGCAAGGGCCTACAGCCATGCATCCCAGGACGAGGCCAGGCCAGGCCTGTGCAGAGTCACAGGGATGACCACGTCCCTTAATGGACGCCTCTCCTAGTACCCTGCCCACAATCCCCAGGAAGAGAAGGCGCCCTGGCCTAGGCATCCCTGCCTATAGGATGCCGTGAAAGTGAAGAACAAGAGCCAGGAGGAACAACCTCACTGTGCATGGTAAAAGGCAGCAGGAAGTGGTATAGTCATGTGTTCAGGGTCCTTTTAAAACACAGAAGTCAGAGAAGCTATCTGTACTGCTGACATCTGGGACATAAGCTCCTTCCTGTATTGGCAGAAGTGAGAAGTAAAACCCACACTGCTCCCGTCACGGGTCTGGTGGCCAAGTGAGGCCAAGCTGACTACTAATGTCCCAAATGCACCCTGGGCTACTGGCCTGTGTATACACTCCAGTCACATGTGCAAACGTCCATCCCTGTCTGCATCCTGGGCTGGTGGCCTGCACATGCACTCCAAAGTCAGGTCTGACCCAAAAGGCACCATCTCCCGTTGCGGCAGGATGGCTCCCACAGATACATTCTCCTCCACCTTGGCTGGGCATGTCATGTCCAGCTGTCCTTGGGAATGCAGAGCCTCAGCAGTCGACTATCCAGTGGCCATCCCTGGGATGCCTCACTCCCAACACAAGACAGGCCTGTAGATACTGACATGCTGAGTCTGAGGTGGCAGGCACTCTCAGGTCAGAGACTCTCCAGATCCTGCTGGAGCCTTGCTCAGGATGCCTACGCCCACTGAAGGCCACCTCCTGCCAGGGGCTCTTACCCAGTGCCCAGAGAATGGCCCCAGATATACACAGGGTTGTCACCACTTCTTGCTTTGATCCAGTCAAAAACATGGAGTGCATCGTAAGTCATGCCACGCTCTGATGGTGTTCCGACCGAGTCGCCCCACCCTGTAAGACAAGAGTGGCAGGAGGAAGTCATCACAGGCGGTTCAGGAAATCAGGGCAGTGAGAGCAGAGAGCCTGCTGTGTGTGTGTGTGTGTGGCTGCAGGCACAGGGCAGGCTGTCCCACCCTGCTTCTGGCATGCAGGAGGTCTGGTGGGAGGCAGGGCGAGTATGCCCACTTCTCCAGCACTGAGGAGGCCGGCAGGAGCAGGGTCGTGACCTTCCCCTGCACCTTGCAGACAGGACAAACCAGAAGTTCTTGTTCACTTCAGGGATGGGCCATACACCTGACTAATAACTAAAAGCGCAGAGTAGACACGTCTTCCGGCACCTGAACACAGGCCCAACATTCTTGAGGCCAGGCCAGAAACATGGTACCAGTCTCCAACACTGAGGCATGGTGGGGGTGGCCAGGGAGGACATGGACAGGCCAGCGAGCAGGAGCACAACCTGACACTGGCCCCCAGAAGGGCCAGGCCAGGATGGGAGTGGGAGGCTCAAGGCAACACTGACGCTCCCTGAGCCCACCTGCTGTCATGGCCAAGGTCAGATGCAACTGTCTGTCTTCCTAGCAGCTCAGTGGTGAGTCATCACCAATTGATCTGAAAGTGTCACGAGGGTTAGAGCTTGTTCTGCACTGTAAGCAAACCCCGCCATAAGGGATGTTTCCAGGTCAAAACCCCAGAGGAACAGAGGGATGGACAGGGAAGGCTGGGGACACCTGCAGGAGACAGGGGCACAGTCAGAGAAAGCTGACAGAAGGCCGTGGTGGGGGTAGGTTGGGGGGAGGTAGCCAAAAAGAGGGACAAGGAGACAAGGACAGAGATGAGGGATGAAGGCAGTCAGAGGTGGAGCTGATGTGCGTATGTCTGTGAGCAACAGAGACCTAGGAAGAACAGAAGACAAGGTGCCTGGATCGATAGGCAGGGAGTAAATGAGGCACCCCTCACAGTTCTGAGATGCCTGGCTCACAGCAGGGAGAAGGAAGATGAGACACTTTCTAGCTCCCACTTTAGGGTTTTTCTAACTTGCTTCAGCAAAGCAGCCATCCCTGTCAGGGGGCAAGACAGGTGGCTCCTGAAGATGCCTAAACCCAATCCTAGAACTGGTGAACAGCCAGGCTCTGAGGTCAGGCAGTGACATGCAGAAGGGACAAGGGCTGCTCGTGGCCAAATTCTTGACGTGGTAAGATGAACATCATCTGGGTGAGTCCCAGGTAACTACAAGGGTCTACAGGAAAGAAGGAAAAGGCAGAAGCCAGGCTGTGCACCAGGTGCAATGGAACACAGCTGTGATCCCAGCTGCTTGGAAGACTGAGGCAGAGGGATCACAAACTTGAGGACAGGCTAGGCAACTTATTAAGACACTCTCAAAATAAAAATAGCACCAGGAATGCAGTTCAGTGCCAGAGTAGCTTGCCTAGAATGTACAACAGGGAGCCACAGTGATATAGCCAGAGGCTCAACAGGCCACAGCTGGGTCCCAGTGTGGATGGGGACACAAGCCATGGAACACTGTTGCCTCTGCAACAGTAGTTGACAATACCAGGGAAACAAAGCCCTGCTAACATCTGATTCTAGTAAAGCAGCTAAGGATTTGGATTTCTAACTTCCAGAAGTGCAAGATAAAAAATCTGTGTTAAAGACACTATGTTTCAGCCAGGCGCAGTGGCATGGACCTGTAATCCAAGCGTTCTGGGAGGCTGAGGCAAGAGGATCAAAGTCTGAGTCCAGCCCAGGAAACACAGTGACTTTGCTGTGTCTCAGAATAAAAATAAAGATGGTCTGAAGATGTAGCTCAGTGCAGTGGCCCTCAGGTCAATCCCAAGTACCACAAAAAAAACCTAACAAAAACCCCCCAACACAGCACTATGCTTCTGATTATATGTTGCAGAAGCAAAAGGAAACTAACAACATACATCCCTCCCCTCCCTCAGCCCCTCCCAGCCACTCTGCTGCTCTCTGCCCACATGTCTCCCAGAAGGCCAAGGCCTCTTCCCCAAGCTCTCCAAGTGAGGACAGCATAGACGATGCTCTCTTAAAACAACTGTCATTACAATTTCTTCTGCTGCCCGCTAGGTAGAACGTTCTTAGCACACTTAGAAATGTGGACACTGGACCTACACAGGGATAAAACCTCATCCAGATTCAAGGAAGGGCAAAGGGTCAAAGGGTTCCTCCATCTTCCCTTACAACGGCTGTTTCCTTTTCATCACTCTACCACTAGCTCCACAGCTGGGCATTAAGTGTGCCTGTGCCTGTGTCCAGCTGCAGGGAAAACACCTGTTGGGGTCCCAGGGCCGTGTCCCCCCACCTGGAGGGCCTGTTGGAGGAGCACACTGCCACAAGCCACAGCAGAGCAGAAGTAGGCTCCAGGCTTCTTCCAGGGTCTTGGAGAAAGCCTATTCACCAGGCAGGATCAGGAGCAGCAGGAGTGTGTTTAGACAAGAAATCTCACCTCTATAGTCAAAAGTGACAACGTGGTAGCCAAGGGAACTCAGCACCTATAAAGGAAAAAAAACACCTCTGGTAACAAGCCCGAGGGCCCCTGTGACCCCCCACCCACAGTTCCATCCTTGGCAGTGGTCAGGCAGGAGGGGCTGGCTGCCTCTGCCCATGGAAGACTAGCAGGAGGACCCTTCCGCAGGGGTAACTGAAGGACTCTGTACATCTCCCATGTCCCAGGATGGCACTGCACTCTGGCTGAAGGGCAGCCTCCCTTCAGCTTCACCACCCCATGTAAGAGCAGACCCAGGCAGAGGACAGCACTCCTCAGGTCTTTTGCTTTTGACAAGTTTTTCCTTGTTATTTTTAAATCCCTATAGACTGGCTGACCGTTCTCATTTAGATCACAGTCATGCTCTGGGTCCCTGCTTTGGCTGGTGAGAGCCCGGTGCACTACAGGAGACAATACGCCACCACCGTTACCCAGTTACTTGCTGTTCCCTGTCTGCTCAGGCAGCCTAGCACCCCTTACAGAGCCTGCAAGCAGAGCCTCCCCCAGGACACAGCAAGCGGTTTCTATAGCACAAACCTCAAAGGACCTCCTCTTTCCTGACTTCATCCAATTTACTTGGGGAAAACCCTACAAAGCAGAGAAGCTGGCTCTGCCTCCTTTGCCTTTAACAGATGCAGACACCCTGACGAGGGGAAAGGGTGGCAGGTCTGGTGGGCTCAGGACACTGCAGCCACAGCACGTCTGAGGCTCTGAGGCCCAAAGCCCTGATAAGAACAAGAGCTGGGGAAGGAGAGGTCCGCAGGTCCTGCCTAAGGTATACCTTCTTTACCTGGGGAGACGTGCTAGGCCCTCCGGCAAGCCTGCATCTGGGCAGTAACAGGGCTGAAATCCTGCAATCCTGCTCGAGGTGTGCCTGCTGTACCTGGGGAGACCTTCAGGGCCCGCAGGCAGCTTCAGGTGGGCAATATGGGAAGTTCCCGGAACACAGGGTTTTCTCATTTTACATACGAGGACACAATATTTGACGACAATTTCAAATGCAGTTCACATCACTTGCAGTGCCTGGGAGATGGTCTACTGGAAGCAGCACTCTGACCTTAGAGGGAAGGACCATGACAGACCACCTGGCACTGGACCAGTCATGGTCCCCTTGACATCCTCCTGTCCCAGCTCCCAGAGATAGGTGCTGCCCGCTGGGCTAAGGTACTTACCTTGTAGAGCTCTACCCGGTGGTCACCTCCTCTGCCGTGGGGGAAGCAAACAGGAATATTAGTGTCCCTGTTCACAGTAAGTCCCACAGACCCCGTTGCAAAGAGGGCCCTCTAGTGGACAGGTCACCCTAAGGGACCCCAAGCCTGCCCCTGACAGTGTAAGCCAAACATGGGTACAGCTCAAGATTTCTCAATTATTTCATGCATATATTCAGTAGATGGTGCATAACTATAGGGCCAAAAACACAAAAGGAAACATGGCAAGTCCTCACCACTATCACTCAGCCATCAGCCCCAGAGTTCCTCTGCATCCAGGGTCTTCCTCTGGGGACAGCAAGGGGTTCCGCAGCCCCCTACCCACGGCCTAGGACCCACCGATACTCAGTACTCTTCTCATCAGGGTTCCTGCCCGCACCTCTTGCCAGCTCTGCTCCCTGACCTACTGCTGACTGAGGTTTGCTGTGAGGCCATCCCATGGTCACGTCCCTTCTCACAGGACACCCACACATGGGACATACTCCTGAACACAGAGATCTATGCAGCCAGTGGAGCTGACACTTCTCTATGTGGGACCCCTGGCTTCTACCATATTGTGGCATGGCCAGTCCCCGGTGCCTTCCCAGCACACTGGCCCCATCAAACACTTATTAGAGAGATGAATGCACCCTGCAGATATCTGAATGTCATGTGCATGTCCTCTTATTCTGATCAGCTGCCGCAGTGGGCTGGGTCCCTGGAAAGAGTGTGTCAGTGGGCAGCGAGGACAGAGGAAGCACCCTCTTACTCCTCATGTGTTTTTTTCCTAACAATCATCAGCAAGAACATTCCAGGTATATTGGTGGGAGGGAGGTGATGATGAGATGGAAGAAAACCAGAGCAGTAAATACAGAGACAAAAATACAAAGGAGTATGTTTCGAGGCCAAGAGGAAATACTGCAAAACCCTTTCTGGTATCTTTGGAACTTTATGGTAGCAGTTTTCCAACTTTTGCAAGTTTTCTTCAGGATGAGGAGCTTGAAGATCTTGGCCCCAGGGAGAATGATGGAGCCCAAAACTGTCAGAGGACCCCACCAGGGTTCTGGTCAGAGAAGGGGTGCAGGGAATGGGGCAGGCCCTCAAGATGGGAACCCAGAGGGGGCAGGCGAGATCCAGGTGGGAGGGATAACAAACCGTGGCTTGCAATGCTCCTTTCAGACCTCCTATCACAGGCAGGCTTTGTCTGTGTCTACCATGTGACTGACACCACGGGATGGAGCCTTATTCATGCCAGCCACAGTTCCCCATTTACAGGAAGACGCCACCAGAGCTGTCTGCGGCCACTTCTCTTTGAAAAGCAGAAGCGAAACTTCCTGCAACTCATCCCCACAGGGAAGAGAGCAGGTAGCCTGGTGCTTGCAGGACTCAGCAGCCAAGTGTTTGTTCTGGTACAGAGGCCACCCTGTGGGTCACGCCTCTGAGCTCTTCCCTCTTCCCTGGGCAGAGACCCAAGGCTGTTCCAGTTCCAGGAAGGCCCAGATATCATTGTCCTGGCTGTTTCTGCCTGCAAAATGACAGCCGTTACCGCCCTTACCCTAGCCTTTTGGTGGCCTGCCTCCCTGCCAGCTCCTCTAGCCTCTCGCAGGAAAAGTATGGAAGCTGCAGCGACAGTGACTTGGGGGTTTCACACTGCTTTTCTCAGGAAATGCACCTCCCCTCCTCCCACCCTCAACTCCAGAGAGGCACTTCTGCACAGCAGCCAAGGCACAGAAGGAACACCCAAGCTCCTTTTTGGGGGAGAACAAGCCCAACTCAAGCCGGTCTGAAGGATGAACTATATTCCCCCACAAAGGACGGGATAAAACTGCAGGGCCTGACCACTCACGTAAGGCACGGATCTCAAAAGCAGCTCAGGAGGACACACTGACATGGCTGGTATCATGGCTGGCAGTGGAGAAACTGTCCAGAGTGGGCAGTCAGAGGATGGTCACATGTTTGCCACTCAGCAGGGGCTGCCTCTCTGGCTGCACTCCTACTTACTCCTATTCAGCATTCAATGCCTACTTTCCAGAAAGTGTACTGTCACAGCCTGGTGCCACATACTGGTGCCCTGAAGCTAACAGAAGCAACTCAGACTTCCCTACCAATCCTATCAAGGCTGATAAGGAAACCAGCAACAAGTGGACAGGAGCCATTTCACCAAAGAACTAAAGTAAATCCTTTCTCTTTGAAGTTGAGTATGTCAGCATACTATGCCTAGCGATAGAAAGCTTACCTATACAGGTGCACTGAGGTCACTGATGTCATCATGCCTCGGCTTCTGTGCGATCCCCAAGTGCCCGTGGACAAATGCTGTTCCTTAGGCCACAGACCTACAGCTCGCCCATGGTCACTGTCTCACCTGGGACCCCCATGGAATTTGCCCTGACTCTGCTTTTTCCTTTGTTCTAGGGGTAATCTTGAGGTCCCTGAGCCTAGTTCTGTGGGGTTACAGGCTGGTCCTGGTGGTGTGGGCTTCACAACAGGCCCTGCCCTGCAGGAAGGATGAGCCCTTGGTGGCTCCTCGGCTTACCTGGTGCCTGCGTTCCCATGCAGGTACAGAATGATGGGGTGGCTGGAAGCCAAGGCATCCTCGTACCACATCTGGTCCTTCCCTTGGGCCGTCTTCCACCAGGCAGCAGGGGCAGTGTGCCTAGAGAGAAGCAGGGGGCAGCTTCATTAGACACGCCTCTGCATACATGAGAGTGACTGTAAGCAGAATGGAGGTAGATCCGTTATGGAGAGCACTGAGCTGCTACCACTGAGGAAGGAGGGTGGGTGGCTAAGCACCCTGATGCTAGAACAAACGCCCTACAGATCAGGCAAGCCATGGGGATGGCTGCTGACAGCCTCAAAAGGAACATTTACTGAGGCACAGGGGCCACTTCTGTACCAGAGGAAGGGGTGCTGACAGAAGTTAGCCAGGTGGGGGAGATGCTGCTCTCCTTATGACCAGAAGCTCTATAGGTCAGAGCCCTGAGCCCTGGAGCTACACAACGACAGGGACATACTCACTGTCAGCCTGATGGCACCACAGCTGGTCTACTTGACCAAACTCTGCTTCACAGTCATCCTACTTTGGCCTCCTCGTGAGCTGAGCCTACAAGCTGAAGATGGAGTTACAGTATTGGCAGGGTGACTGATACAGACTACCAAGGGAGGCTGGACTAGTACTCCACAATGGAGGTAAGGGGACTGCGCTTGGAGTGCAGGAGACTCTTCAGGACAGGCACTTCCTGGTGTTACTATGTGCAATTACTAAAGATCAATGGGAAACTAACACGGCACAATGCAGATAAGATGACAAATGGCCCAGAGGCTTCAGCAATGAAGGCATGGGTCACTCCACCAGGAAGAGAACCAAGACCTGTTGAGGTGCTTGCTGAAAGTCAAGGAAATATAAAATGGGTAGCAGGAGAAGGTGGTTATTTATCAATACCAGCTAAGACCACACGACCAATTACTGAACAGAGAACTGTAATCAGAATTTCTGTTGTATGCTGTCATTATAATTATACATGTATATATGTTATAAATTGCCCTAGTATTAGAATTTGTTACACTGCATTCTAATGTTTAAGTAACAGAACGTCAGAAAGTGGGGGAGGGGCATCCACCCACGGCATGGGGGCCCAAGTGGCAGCTTGAGCTCAGCTTCTTCCTGGATGGGAAGGCTCTAGCCTTGACCAAGTCACCAGGCATGGGCTTTAGGTGTATCTAAAGAGCTCTCCAGCCTCTGCCATGGGCTTCCACTGTTGCCAGCTACCTATGAGTGGACTGCACGAGGCGTTCAGAAACTGTGAGTGAAATAAATCTTTCCTCCCTTATATTGTGGATGTTGGGTGTTCTGTCACAGCAATGACAAAGTAATTAAGACAAAAACTGGTACCAGGGAAGTGTGGTTGTTGCTGTGGTGTTACCTGCCCATGTGGTTTGGAAGACTTTAGAACTGATTTGTAGGAGGAGTTTGCAAAGGTCTGAAGATGCCAGCTAGAGGAGACTTGGACTGCTCTGAGCTGAGCTTGATGGGAAATTCTGATCAGAGCTCAGATTAGAATGTTCTGGGATGGATTGTAAAGGCCAGGCTCAAGAAGTTTCAGGTGGGAAAACAGACTTTATTGGCAAGGGGTCTAGGAACCACATGTGCTACTCTCCCTGACAAAAAATTATGTCAGCATTTTGCCCTTGTCCAGATACTCTGTCTGAAAATGAGATTAAGCGAAGTGGACTATATAATCTGGTGGAAGAAATCTCAAAGCAGCCCTATTATGATTTGGTCTGTAATGTACCTCAAGAGACTCATGTATCTGGATGTTATAGATTGTGTATAGAATCTTGTGCTGTTGGGATATTGGTCTGGAGGGATGGACTGCAGGCATATGGATTGGATTAAGGTGAGTGCTGGCTTAAACCTGGAAGGGTTGGGACACTGAGGCTGGACCCAGAAGGGGCAGATTATTGTGATGAGACTGGAAAGATATATACCTTTTTCTGCCTTCCTTCAGGGACTTGACTTGGCGCCTGTTTACAATGCCACGAGGAGCTGCCATCACCTGTCTCTGCTACGTGCTTCTGCTACTGCCAGCCACCTATGTACAGACTGTGACCTTCTGAAACTGTGAGCTAAAATAAGCCTTTCCTCCCCTAATTTGTACATGTTGGGTATTTAGTCACAGCAGTGAAAAAGCAACTAAGACAAACCCAATGTTTAGGCTGGTTTAGGCTGTCAAACAGGTACTATTTGTGGCTTTTAGCTAACTCTATTGTTAAAGGCAGGAAAAATGGCAAAGAAACATGATATAAAAATGACATAAAAAGTTTGAAGTTTTGTGAGACTGAAAGAGGCTGCAAAGATGAAGCAAAAGAGTACGGGGATGTTAAACAGATTAGCATTAAAAAGAAGCCACACACATGGGACCAGGATTATAAAAAGATGTCTGGAGGGTGCCTTAGGAATCAGCCCGATCCTGCCCTTTCCCCATTAGAGAGAGGAAAGGCAAAGTATCTAGCTCTGAGAAGAGCACCCCAGGATGTGCAGCAGGGGCAAGGACAGCAGTGTGTGCCAGAGCTCAGCCATCCAGGCACGTGGAGGCTGCTGCAGCCAAAGCCTAGGAGGGACAGACCACTGCAGTAGCCAGTGGGAGACCTGGGTATCATCAGCCATGTGGTGCTGCTTTCACAGGTATACAGAGTGCTAGAGTTGTGGGGTCATGGAGGCTTCCACCCAGATTTCAGAGAAGGGCCTTGGAGGGTAGTACATGAGGTTATAAATTAGAAACCTAAGATAAAACGGAGACCCCAGAAATCTGGGTCATCAGGTGAGGAAAGCTACAGGTTGTGTAGAGCTAGTCCAAAGGTAGGGAGTTGGCAGCTGGAGGCACTGTTGCAGAGGCAAGGCCACCCAAGCCCTTTGGAGCTCACCTCTTGCCAAAGTTTACCCCAAGTGCTGAATATGTAGCTACAGGAGTTAACTACTGCCCTGCTGGATTAAAAAGTTTTGGTCCGACTGCTTTCTACCCTCCTATTCCTCTCTTTTGTAGTGGTAATATTTACCCTGTGCCACTGTTACGCTGGAAGTACTTAACTCTTGATTTTGTTTTATTTATTTATTTATTTATTTATTTATTTATTTTTAACTCTTGATTTCTATAGGAGCTCACAACCAAGAATCTGCCTTAAGTGTCAGAGGAAAATTTGGACATAAGACTTTTTAGCAGTGCTGTAACTATTAACACTCTGGCAATTCTTACAGAAGGACTAAATACATTTTTCCTAAGAAGGAGGACATGAATCTTTTGGGGGGCAGGGAATGCTATGGCTTGGATCTAGAATGTCCTCTTAAAGCCTCCTGTATTTAGAATTGTGTTACTGGGTGGCAGGGGCCTGGCCAGAATGCTGGGATGCTTGGGGTTTCACCTGGAAAGACTGTCTCAACTTCAGACTAGAGTGGGGGAGGGGAGAACAGGACAGGGCAGTGCAGGGCTCTTAGGTGTTTGTTACTCACTTTTGGGCTAGAAAGCCTGGAAGGGGCAGAGGTGGTGGGGCAACTGTCAATCTGAACCAAGCAAACAAAGGAAGAAGAAACACTGCTACAGCTTCTTCCCAGGAAAACTCTAGCCTTGCCTGAGTCTCCAAACATGGGCCTGGCTCCTGCCTCATGTGGCATTCTGTTTGCAATGCGGTGAGCAGCTCCCCAGCCTCTGCCATGAGCTTCCATTGCTGCTGGGTGCCTATGAATGGATTGTGTGAGATCTTCTGAAACTGTGAGCTAACTAAATTTTTCCTCCCTTAAATTGTGGATGTTGGGTATTCTATCACGGCAATGAGAAAGTAACCAAGATACTATGGTTAACATTCACTTGAGCCAAACTGGTTAATCACTGCCAAGAGTCTCCATAAGGATATTCTGTCAGCCTTCTTCAACTCCATTCTTGTTCTTGGCTCCTGAGCTTAAATTTCACAACTTTGCCTATTCTTTCTTTCCTCCTCCACTGTTGATCAACCCTGGGCAATTACAGCGCTAGTTTACAGTCCCAGCCTCTCTAAGATGTTGAGTCACAGTATTGCTAAGTTGACTAGGCAGGATTTGAACTTGTGATCCTTCTTACCTCAGCCTCCCTCCCTCAGTGCTAGAATTACAGGCCTCCAACCACTGCATCCAGTAGTGTCTCATTTCGAATATATCTCTCTAATCTTTTCAAGAGGGTCATATTTTGGAGTAGTTCTGGCCACTGCAATGATCTTTCCCATACAGTCTGACACCTATAGATAGAAAATCCACTTCAAAAGTGCTGGGAGCTGGCCAGCTTCCAGAAGCCAGCTAATCTACCTCTGGGCTCCTGACAGAGGCGCTGGAAGCTCCCAGCCAGTGGCAAGGCCTTACTCCCAGGCCTCCCTTCCCTCGGGATAAGATGACCTAATGGCCACCAGAGCCCTCATGCTGCATTCAGCTCTGAAGGCCTCTTTTCTCCTTTCCTTTCCTCTTCCCAAGAAGCTGGTTATAGGACCTCACACGAGGCTGCTACACAGGAGCAAGAGTAGACAAAGCCCACTGCTCCCCAAGACGCTGCATTCACAGTTACCACAACAGCAAAGGACACAGGGCCAGCATCTAGTGACACATGGCATGGCTGTCACTACCTCAAAACTTGGCATGTTTGTCACTAAAACTCTTCAGGGTAACTGATAATTCACATACACGCTTTCAGACTAAGGACCAGCTCATAAACACCACCCTGCAGAAAATCTGTCCCAGGGGCAGAAGTGCCAAACCACTCCTCCAGTGGCTCAGCTCTTCACCGAAGACACAGACCTGCAATGCTGGGTCAAATAAAATCAGAACACAAAAACTCTAATCCCAGCATCAATAGTTAAAAACAAAAATCTCCCTCTTGTGTTAATTATTGACCAAGGATGATTATCAGAAGTATCTGAATATTCTCTTGTCACAATGGAATCTACTCATAGCATTCCATTTACAAGCTTCTCAGATGCACAGCTGTTTTCAGAGGGAGCAGAAAAAGACTTTAAGGCTGCTGCAAAATAAACCCAGCTAGATCAATGGGCAGTGACTCAGCTGCTTCTGAGAGAAAGTGCCAGTGGAATGGGCAGTCAATTTGTTCAGTTATTCAGTAACACCCATTAGCCTATAGGAAAAAATATAAAAAACATGTACCAAGAAGTCTTAGGCATAAGTCTAATTTACATTTAGAGCAGGGCTGGTTGTGTAGCTCAGCATTAAAGCAGTTGGCCTAGCAAGCACAAGGTTCTTGGTTCTATTCCCTAGCACCAAATAAATTGGGTGCAGTGGCACATGCCTGTAATCCCAGCACCCAGGAGGCTGAGGAAGGAGGACTGCCATGACTTTGAGGCCAGCCTGGGCTACAAAGTGAGTTTAGGACCAGCCTGCTAGACTACAGAGTGAGACCCTGTTTCAAAAATAATAATAATAATAAAAAAAAAAACAAGATGGGGTGCTGAGTAAGTAGTTCAGTGTGAAGACCCTGGATTGGATCCCTAGTGCCCCTACCCCTCCACACACACAAATTTGGAGTAAAGTAGGACCTAATGGCATAGCCCGTAATCCCAGCACTCCTGGAGGCTGAGGCAGTGATACTGCAAATTTGAGGCCTGCATGGGCAACTTAGCAAGACTGTTAAAGAAAAAAAAGGTAAAAAGTAAAAATCGGCTGGAAATGTAGCTCAGAGCAAAGGCCCTGTGTTCAATACCCAGTGCCACCAAAAATAAACAAATTTACAGGAAAAAAAACAGTAAATATAAAAACCACTACCGTGATCCTTTGCATTTCAATAAAGCACATCAGACCTGGATTGCCACTCCGTGCTAGTGTTCTGTTTCTGACTGGCTTTTCCTTTTGGTTTACCTTGCAAATAGCATTCTCTAAATATAATCTGGTCCCAAAGACTTTGCTATTTTGAAAAACTCAGTAGAGTCTGGTGCCATTTCATTCTGCACCATTAGGATCAAATTTAGCCGAGATCTTCCCTAGCAGCAGAAACAGGTGAAGATAAAAATGAGCAAGCCACACCCAGGAGCCTGATGTCTAGGGCACAGCAGTCTGAGCAGGTTCCTGCACCCTGAAGAGGCCTGTCGTGGTGCTGGACCTCAGCCCTGCAGCTACAGAACGTGGGCCACTTACCAGACTCCAATAGTCACATCTTCTTCTGGCTGGAGGTAGTAATTGCAGGTATGATTCAAACCTTGATCCTGCGGTTTTTTCAAGTCAATGAAGTAGGGAACCCTCACTGCAGGGGAAAAAGAGATGAGAATCAATGAAACGGTGGGGGTGAGGTGGCACACCTGAAAGTCACACACAACCTGCCACCCCAACACACACCCTCACAAAATGCACACCCACACATTTGTACACACACTTCCACATGTGTAAACCCTATAAACAGCGAGGCAGAGCTCTCAAAAATGCCATGTAAAGACTTCTGGGCAAGATGGCAGCTGAGTAAAGAAAATGTTCAATATTTCCTTGTAGGTTCGCCCAAAAAGTTGAGATATAGCTAAAAACTGCTTGTTCAACTTAGGTAGGAAGGGAGAAGAATCTCACAAACTGAAGAGGCCACAGGAAGGCTAGAAAATCCATACACGCATCAGAAGCTGAACAGTCCAAGAAGCCACACTCCAGGCCAGCTGTGAAGAGTCATGAGCTGCCAACATCTGCAGATTAAGGTGAGCCCAGATCAAGGTCATCCTGGGGCCAGGAGACATGGGAACTGACAGCAGCTGGTAGCCCCAGCCTCCAGAAACAAGCCTGCAGGTAGTGCCAACTGCAAACATGCCATGAGCCTCCCCATGAAAAGGCCTTCCACAGCTTAGATCTGCTTGGGAGAAGCAGTACTTGGCAGGCACAACAGGCAGTGACATAGGCAGGAGCCATTTTTAAGAGTCCAAGGCTGGATTATTTAGGGTCAAAGAAGCCACAGACGGGCCACAGCAGGGATTTTGGTGACATTCTTAAACAATGCCTAGGAAGAAACTGACACAAGAGATGATTACAGAGAGGAGAAAAAGGCTACAGATCTACTGAAAAGCTTGGGTGGTAGTGGGAGCACCTCTGAGGGCAGATAGCCCTGTTCTTATCGGAGGGAATCCAGAAGGTGGGAGAGCTTTCCTGAGGGGCTAGGTGTGAAAAAGATACCTCAGAGGCAATCAGACTGTTAGGTACCCCCTCACTGCCTAGCACAGAACTCAGACCTCGTCTGGTTCCAGGCCAACCCCCACCCCATTGTCTCACATCTTCAAAGAAACCTCTAGGCTAGGTTATTAAAGTGAAGACTCGGCAACAGAATCGTGGGAAGACAAGGCAACAGGACACACACAGAAATGCCTGAGACTCCAGAAGCTAATGTCAAGCACTCTGAAATGGTGAATAGTAGACACCTGCACTGCAGGGGGAAAAGAAATGAGAATCAAGAACAGCGGGGCGGGGAGGGGGGTGAAGGGGCACACCTGAACAGTTACACAGAGGAAAGGAAGCTAAAAAAAACAAACAGGTGAGCTGGTTTCTGCAAATAGGTCATTTTAAAGAAGATATTCTTAAAGAAAAGAAAGTAACGATAGGTGGGCTTAAAGAAGAACTTACTAAACAAGTAATGGTACTAATATATACAAAACTTAATGAGCACATTCTTAGAAGGCACAACTAAAAAACTGGCTGAGATAAATAAGGAAATGCAAGACATGAAGGAACATTTTGATAGAGAAGTAGAAAATCTGAAAAGAAATCTAGATCAGGATATGAAAAATTCATCTGAAAACAGGTGAAGCTGGCTTGAACACTGCAAAGATAGAATTTTGGACTTCGAAGACAAAGCCAAGGAAACAAATGCCATAATCTGGGCGTGACACCAAAGTTAGAAAAATCGCTGGATACAAGGGCCGATGGATGGTTCAAAGAGAGCAAACCTCAGAATTACAGGTGTGGAAGAGCAGAAGACAGTATCAAATATATAAAGAATTTATTCACTGAAATCATGCAAGAAAATTTCTTGAATCTAGGAAAAGAAATTAATATTTAGGTATAAGAAACTTATTCATAGGGACATGAAACACAAATGCTTCTTCCCCACATTTGCTCCCAGATGAAACCTCCCTCTGGACTGTCAACATCGTCGATACCTCATATATTTGGATGCAGTGGGATAACTGTGGAGCAGTGCTGCTGCTGGGAGTTAGGGTTTGGCTGGAAGGGGCAGGTGCTTGGGTTGGACCTGGAGAGACTGTCAGATTGTTGAGACTGGAGTTGCCCATGGCACAGCTTTCCTGCCTGTGTTCTGGTTTATGAACCAGGAACTGAGGAAGGGGCACCCTGTGTGTGGGAGCCCCAACTGGCAGCTTAAAGTGATTAATGCAGGAAATAAGAAACACAGTTAAAGCTTCCTCCTGGGAAAGCCCTAGCCTTGCCCAAGTCTCCAGACATTGGCTTTGCCCCTACCTCTCTTGGCTTTCTGTCAGCAATGGGGTGAGCAGCTCTCCAGCCTCTACCATGTGCTTCCAACACTGCCTGCATATGAATGGACTATATTGAGACCATCTGAAACTGTGAGCTAAATAAATCTTTTCTTCTTTAAGTTGTGGATGTTGGGCACTCTGTCCACTAAGATATACCTCTACCCCATGGAGCGGGAATTTTTTTTTGAGATAGTGTCTCACTCTATAGGCCAGGCTAGTCCTGAACTTGCTATGTAAGGCTGGCCTCAAACTCACAATTCCCCTGCATCAGCCTCCCAAGTGCTGGGATTCCAAAGTGCCCAATCATGCCAAGCTTATGTGGTACTGGGGAGTTGAACTTAGGGCCATGTGTTTGCTAGGTAAGCACTCTAATCACTGTGCTATTACTTCAGCCCCTACACTTTAAAACTTCCCTGAAGTTTCCTTGTTATACCTAGACACTTCAAGACCCACTGAAACTCCCCTCTCTCCACCCAGCAGGCACCTAAGAATGTGGTCTTGGAATGGGATCGCCAGAGATAATGGGAGACCACGGGGTTATCAGAGCAGCTCCGATCCAGAAGAATGGCTGTCCTGACAGAAGGAGCTGCCATGTGAAGAGGACTACGAGCAGATGGGGCACGGGCTTGAGCAAACACACCTACTAGCCATCACAGGAGCCCAGGACTGCTGGAAACTGCCAGACGCAGAGGAGGGCAGGAAAAACACACCGAGGACCTGTGTGCAGCACTGCTGACACCATGATCTCAGACTTCTGGCCTCCAGGTCCTCTGGAGGACATGTCTGGTTTCCTGGGGCTATTGGGCAGCCAAGAAAATGGATAGAGCCACATGAGGAGCAGAGGTTATACACAGCCAGTGGACCCGGTCATGGCTCTGACCAGAAGGAAGCCTGGAGGGTGTGCCCGGGTCACTCCGGCACCACCAGTCGCTCCAGGCTGCAGGAACTCACCCTTGTACCCCATCTCCCTGACTTTCCACACGTGCCATCATCATCTTGCCACCATGAGGTGAGGAGGTGCCCTAATGAAACTGTGAGTTGGCGGAAGCTCACTGCCAGCTCCACATGATGTGCTCAAGCTGAAACTGCCCACTCTGGCCCAAGCAGGTGGAGGCTACAATTCCCACACACTCAGCCTCAAGCCTTGCCTCTGTATTTGGGGAGGAATGAGGGACCAAAACACAAACTGTCCACAGTTCTGTCAGGTGCTCAGACAGGATGAGTAGCTAGTCCAGATGGCTTCTAAGCCCAAGAAATGGAGGGACTCAGAAGCTAGATTCTACGCCAGGATCACCGCCATCTACAACGCTAATCTTTATTTCTGATTTAGAGATGATTACAGAAAGGGGCACAGTGGATGCTTGCCCTGCAGCCCCAGAGGCCATGCTTAGCCCCACAGCTCTCCAACCACGTAAAGAAACCGAGAGGCAGGCCTGGCCAAGGCCCAAGACACAGAGCCTCAGAGAGCAGTGGATATCGGAGCCACGTGGCCAGTCAACATCTATCAAAGCCACAAGGCAAGAGAGTACGCCAGAGACGCCAGCCAAGCATGGTGAGGAATGTGATGGTTGGAAAGGGCTCCTTTCTGCCCTTCTGCAGGAAACCTGACTGCGTCAGATCCCATCTGCCGAAAACAATCTGTAGTCCACGACTCTGGGAACGCCAAAGCCTGCCATATCCAGAACAGACGCAAACAAGGCTGGAGCACAGTAGAACACCTAGGTCATGGCAGAAGGTTTCTCCAGGGCAGCAGGCTTCTCCAGGCTGCCAACAGGTAAGCTCCGCTCATCTCTCACAGAGAGCTTAGGACCAGGGTGGTTGTCCTCCCATCTTTTACAAAGTGTAGGGAATAAGGCTGCTCCCCTCTTGTCTCTTACAGGGCACCCACGACCAGGCTGGCTCTCCTCCAACTCTCACAGGGCACCCAAGAGCAGGCTGGTTCTCTTCCATCTCTCACAGGGAGCCCAGGACCAAGCTGGCGCCCCTCTGTGTCTCACAGGGTGCCCAGGAGCAGACTGGATCCCCTCCGTCTTTTATAAACTCACTTCACAATCCAAAGTACTCAATAGGGGCTTCTGCTCGCCTGTGTTTTCATTATCTTCTTTTAGCTATGTTCTTAAATCAGCAACCATAAGCCAGGCACACATGGTTTAGAAAGGATCACACACAGACAACAGAACAGTAGAGAATAACTGTGAATTAATGAAAACCAAACTACTCCGTGGCGTGCTTTTTATCTAACCTGAAAAGTAATTGACAGAGGAGAAGCTGACATACTGAACTTGACGGGCACTTGTGACAGACAGGTGCAGAGCCACAGCCCTGGAGCCCACACGTTTGGAAGTAGCAGCTGCACAGGTACCAGGGGCAGAGCCGACAGGGCTGGGTTGGGACCGGTCAGCCAAGTATGTCTCATCAAGCTCCATTCACTCCCTGGGTGCAAGGACTTCCAGAGGAAGCAAAGGGAGAGGAATCGGGTGCGGGAGGAATTGCAGTTGTTAAGAGTGCTTGCCTGGCAAATGGAAAACCATGGGTTCAATTCCCCACAATACATAGGCCTGGCATGGGAGTGCATGTCTGTAATTCCAGCACTCAACAGGCTGAGGCAGAAGGACTGTCAAATTCGAGGCCAGCCTGCACTGCACAGTGAGTCAGGACTAGCCTGGACTACAGAGTGAGTCTCTGTCGAAAGAAAGAAAGAAAGAAAGAAAGAAAGAAAGAAAGAAAGAAAGAAAGAAAGAAAGAAATCTGTCTGGAGGTCTCAGGAACTGCTTGGGGAAGGAAGGAGTAAAGGCTGGGGACTATGGGATTATGACCTAATCTATTTCCAAAGGCCGATGAGCCCATGTACAGACTGGTACGGTTCTCCTTCACTCTGAACCCAGACTTCACTGCATGGGAGATGTGGCCCAGATATCTGATGGGATAGGTGACATCCAGAAATGTACCTCAGACACTCAGGCCAGATGCAATACCACATGGGTATCATCGCCATAGGATCAGGCTTGGGGACAGTCAGCAAAAGTACACATGCTATGTCCGTCAGAGCAGACAGGAAAAACATTGGCAGGAAAGAAACTAGTATTAAAAAGTTTCCTTGGAGTATTTTCTTTTTGTTACTTAAGTTATTCAGAGGTTCTGAGATAAGTTTTCACTGTGTTTTTTGCTTATGCGAATATATTTAAAGTAGACTAACACTAAACTATAGGCGTTATGTTTCTTCTAAAGCTTTCTTATTTGACTTATACACTTAGTTTCATACAGATCCGATGCAAGGTTAAGAATACACTAACAGCATTCTGGAGTACAAAAGATTGTTTCATCTCCTTCAGTGCCAATGTTGAAGCAAACAGTTACAGGGTTACAATTACCTTCTGGAAGAGGTAAGAATGAGGCACCCCCTGACCTAGCCTGAGCACAGGTCCAGGTCACCAGGGAAGGACTCAGACCTCTGACCAGGGGAGGCAGACACAGACACCTGGATCCTGACCACAGGACAGATGGAACCCCACAAGATGAAGCCACAGTGTATAGCACACCCCTCACCTGAAGGAACAGACAGAGAGGGGAAGGTGGCAGGGCCTGGGGACAGGGACCTCCTTTCATTCCACCTGGAGTGTAACATGAAGACTAGACAGGGCCAGGGGCCAAGGCTCAAGATGCTCAGTCACAGCTCCCAGCATGATGCCCACTGGTGTCAGGTTTTGGAGTGACTTTTCAAAAGAGGGCAGAATCAAGATTTGTGCCCTAATAACAACTAGAGAGCTCTGTTAAAAACACAGCCATAGTGGCCAGAGGCATAGCTCAGTGGTGATAGTACTTGCTAGTAAGTGCAAGCCCGGGGTTCATTTCCCCAGCACTATATAAGATGGGCACGGTGATCTACACCTGTAATCCCAGCACTCAGGAGGCTGAGACAGGGTAATTGCTTAGAGTTCAAGGTTAGTATAGGCTACACAGCAGGATCAGGAGCAGCCTGGACAAGAGTGAGCCCCTGTCTCAAACAAACAAACAAACAAACAAACAAACAAACAAACAAACAAGAACACTGCCAGGAAAAAAAAAAAAAAAACCACTGCCAGGAGGCTGGGATACAGGTCAGGGGTAGTGCTCTTGCTTTGTACATGTAAAGCCCTGGATTCCATCCCTAACACCACCATAACAAAAACACAGGAGCCCACCATAACTCTTCTGTTCCCATGCAGCAGATACATCATGGAAGCACAAGGACAGATAACTCCGGGCTCACCTTAGCCCCTCTGCCTATGTGCAGCCTCCTCTCTGTGCCAAGGGCTGAGGACTCACAGTTCTGCTCTGCAGCACTCCACAACTCCTTGGAAATGCGCACTCAAGAGTCTGGGCTGAGCTCCTACAACTGATGTGGAGAAAGGCAGTACGGATCTTACATATCTTTGTGGGGACCACAGACTGACCTGGGGCCACCCCAGGTTGTACCTCTCTCTCAAGGTGAGCTCAGGTCCTGGCAGCAAGAGCCCTGCCAAAGGCCAAGGGCTGACAAGACCCAAAGACTATGGGGAGCAATCTAAGGTCTGCACTGTCTTGACCTGCAGGCCTCTGACTTCATAGACACACACCCAAACTCTCTTCTGTGCTTTCTTGTCTATATTTAGGGGACATTATGGTCAAAAACCAAACTTCCTTTGATTTTATTGTACTGTTAGTTTCTTCTGAAGGCTCTACTTCAAAAGATTCCTAGAAGTTCACCTACATTGACATTAGAAAAAACAAAATGTCTCTTAGTATGTGACACTTATTTTACAAGTATCTTAACATACCCAAATAAACTTTAGATTCCCAATGTACTAAATGTTGACCATGCTACTTACGCTACTTACATTTCTCCTGCACGTATAAAGAAGGGAAATTACCTGTGAGCCTCTTTCTAGCAAGTTCCTGTAATTAGGGTCTGTTATAGACTGAATACCCCATACTGCACACCTGCATACCCACACCTGCAGCGGATGGAGCACTTTTTTTTTTTTACTCAGAGGGTCTCACCCTGAGAGGCACCTGCCAGTGGCCTGTCCCTGGGGGACCTTCTTACATCCATATCATCCAGCACCTGGAGGCACTGTTTGTCCTATCTCTGTGACGCCCCATACTCCAGGTTACCTGGTGGCTCTGTTTGTCCTGCCCCACTGACTCGTTACCCCAGGTTGTACAGTGCTATTCCTTTTGTCCTGTCCCCATGGTTCCCATCCCAGATCACCAGGTGGCACCGCCAACTTTTTTGTCCTTATGATCCTCAACCCACACCACCTGGTGGCACCTCTGTTCCAACCCTGTGATCACCATCCTAGTCACCTAGTGGGACCTACATTTGTCCTATCCCGATAACTCCAATTTCTAGGTCACATGTTACATATTCATCTGTCCTGTCCCTGTGACTCCCCTCAATCCCAGGTCATAGGACGGTATCTCCACCTGTCCTGTCCCTATGACCTGGCCCCCATCCCAGGTCACCTGGTGATTCCCCTGTCTGCCCGGCCCCCATAACCTTTCATCCTAAGTCACATGGTGGCACCTCTACCTATCCTGCCCCATAACCTTTCATCTTAGGACATACGGTGACCACCCCCCCTGCCCCCTGCGATTCAGGTCTCTAACCTCTCACCCTACCCTCCTAGCTCATTACCTCTCCACAGCCAGAAGCAGCTTCTAAGCCTCAAGCCTCATCACACCGGGGCCAAACCCACCCTGGAGGGCTGGCAGTCTGTGCACAGCTCTCCTTGTCCTGCTCCCAAATACAACAGTCTGGGCCATCCTCACAGGTGATGCTCCTGCTGTGAATCTCTGCCATCCCCTCCCACCTCATTGTGGCCCTAACACCATCTCTTAAAGGGACTATTTTCCAAACACACAAGGAAGCCCTCGGGTTTGTCTGGTAAGACTCACAGTCCTCCCACTTCCCCCAAAAGAAACACAAAGCAACCCGAAACACACCTTGGGAACATACAAGGTTCAGGTTAACTCAAGGAGCCTATAGCACCTATATGGCCAGCACAGAGCTATACAGAACCAAAGCACATTATATTTTAAGGAGAAAAAGGCAATCTTTTGAGAGAAGAAAGGCTTCTTTCTTATTTTCAGTGGTCATCTTTTCTAAAGACAGCCTTGAATGTATAGGTGACAACTGCAGATGCCTTTTCAAATTACCAGCCTCTTTACCCACTCATCTCAGCTCCCCCAGCAAGCACAGCCAACCCAGGGACACAGTGTACACAGGGCCCAACGCCCAAGTGGGTGGATGAGGGAGTTCCCTAGTCACAGACGGGCCCTATTTCTCAATCTCAGTGGCAGCTCCTCTACCTACCCACATATTGTACCAGGGAGACCTGTTCATACACTATGCAAACTTAATCTCAAAACAATGATGCCCACTAAGTCAGATATCATGATAAAAATAACTCTTAAAAGAAAAATGGACACGCACAGCACTTACCAAAATTCAAGAAAATCAGTTTGGCCTGTATCCCAGGACACAGTCGGACAAGAAATGGAATGGCGACGTACAGGCCCAAGACACAGAGCAGCACCTTCCTCAGTCGGAACCAGAGCCCCTTCCGCCTGCAAGAGAGAAGCAGGTCACAGGTCACAGGGTGGAGGGCAGCCACAAAGGAGTTTAATACCCGTACTGGAGTACCATCTCCCACAGGGTCCAGCCAGGAATATCCATAACCTCCAATCCACGTTTGCCAAGGTAATTGTTTGAGTGAGTCTTAATTTTGGCTTAGAATTACACTGGGAGAAAGACTTGGGTTTTTTGGTTTTGCCCTGAAAGTCAAAGCAGCAGCTCTCCTGACTTAGAGACCACAGAAGGCCACGCTCCAGAAGGGATCCAGCAGAGTCAGCAGTCTCTCAGGAAGCACCGCACCTGACTGGAGACCCCAGCCGCCATGCCACCTTCAGAGACATCTGACTTCTCTGGTTTGAGCCACCCCTCTCTCTGTGGCCACAGAGTCCTGAGTTACTCATTAGCTCTCTGTAGGAAGCACACACACCCAAGACATCAGGAGAACCTGCCCAACCAGGTCCTGGGAGATGTGAGGGCTGAGAATGGGACTGGGGCTGAGAGCCTGCCCCGGCACTCTGCCCAGTCCCTGGCCCATTCCGTAGAAACGCTTCATAGGGATCAAGCTGGTCAACATCCCAGGGTCTTAAGACCCTCTTGACTCCAAAAAGAGCTCTTTATTCCCTTCCCAATCCCTTTTCGAAAACATCTCCATTCCAGTGATTCTTGAGTCTCATCTAAGGACCTCTCTATACAGAAAAATTTGCTGGCTCTGAAAAGCATCTGCTTCTAGAGTCTATATGTGCTATTATCTGTTATATGAGAAGTTAATGCTTCAAGCACTTAAAACTGTCTAAGGCTCACGTGGAGCTCTGTCACAGATACTTAGTGTGCAGGAGGCCTATGGTTCCATCCCTAGTATCACAAACACACACGCCTGTTAATTCATGTACAGTAATAATAAGCAACCCATTATATGTTAATATAAATAACCTCTGTTATAACAAATCTTACTTTCTAGTACAGAAAATTTTAGGGAGTAGTGGCATTCACATTTTCACACATTGCATTAAGTCAGACAGCTCAAGAGAGACAAGTCCTCCAGTCTGCTCTGCACTGTTCACACACCACAGACCAGAGTCTCTGGACACTCTGACACTTGGAGAATAGGGTAAGGGCATACTACTTCTCAGGACCAGCATCACTTTGGCCTCACAGACGCCCTGCAGGACCAAAGTCACCACAAATGCACAGGGAAAAATTGCACAATGGCTGCTGTGCACACCAAACCAAATCCCAGTGGGCCAGTTATTTATTTCTGGACTCTTTCTTAAAAAATATTTATGATGGACTGACTGACTGATGAACTCAGCAGTAGTGAAGCTCCAACCCAGGGACTTCACAGAGAGCTACATACACTTGCAGTCCATTTTTTATTTTTGCACTGAACTATTTTTGAGATACTAAATGTGTACATTACTCAAGTTGTGTGCTCCAACTGTGATCCTACTGCCTCCGCCTCCTGGAGTGCTGGGATTACAGGCCTGTCAGTGGGTCTGGCCTTGGGTTGTTTTAAAAACATACATGGAACTGCTGACACATGGCACAGAAATGAACCTTAAAAGCATACTGCTTAGATAAATAAGACAAAGATCATAAACTATGATTCTGTTCACCTGAAATTTAAGGAAAAACTATAGGGACAGAAAAGCAAAATGGTGACTGTGAGGCCTATGAAGAGGGTGCTGCCTGGGGGCTCAAGGGAAGCTGCAGGGTGGGAATATTTCCTATTTATTACTCTCTGGTCACATGACTACATATTATGTGTCAAGACTCATTCAACTATAGAACTGGAATTGGGGAATTTTTCTTTATGTGAACAACACCTCAACATCTCAATAAAACTGCCGTAAACGCAAGCTTGATGACAAATACTGTCACGGACAACCTCATTTACTCCCTCACCCAGGAGTCACTCCAGCAGGCTGACTGGAGCCACCCTAGCTCGACAAGGGCTGACACTCAGGGTTGGGGGCATAGCTCAGGAGTTAGAGTACTTGCCTCCCTAGGTTCAATTCCCTAAGATGGGAATGATGGCATATGCTTGTTTTACTTATTTGTTGCTGTAACAAAATAGCTGATATCTACAATTTAAGGGAAGAGAGATTTATTTAGCTCACAGTTTCAGATGGTCTCTCACACCTGCAGTCCGTTCATCGGGCAGCTGGTACCGGTGAAGGCACATGGCAGAGGCTAGAGAGTTGCTTGCCCAATTGCAGACAGCAGCTAAGTCAAGCAGGACCAAAGTGAAGTCTGCAGACTGGTTAGGCTAAAGCTTTCTCAGGAAGAGGCTGTAAAAATGCTTCTTCTTCCTTCCTTTACTTATTTCAAGCTGTCAGTTGGGGGGATGGGGTGGGTGCCCCTCCCTATTTCCTGGCAAGTCAACAACAGGCACTGGAAAACTGAACTGGGTGGGAGGCACCGCCAATCTCTACAAGTTGACACAATCGTTCCAGGTCAAGCTCCAAGCTGTATACCTCCTAGACAAGCCCTATTTCCCAGTAACATACATGAAGGTTATGGGGACAATCAAGATCCAAACCAAAGCACCTGTAATCCCAGCACTTTGGAGGCTGAGGCAAGAAGGTTGCTGGCACCTAGCATTTGAGGACATCATCAGAAACACTGCCCATGGTGATCTGTTTTGTTCTGAGCTACCAGAAAAGGGACAGCTGGGTTGACAAAGTCAGGAATATAGGCATTAACTCAATAATATGAGAGAACAATTTAGCATATTGAATTCTATATACAATCAACCTTTCAATGAGAAAAGACATACAACATTGTAGCTGAATGCACTAGTTCTTAAGTCTGGCCAATATCCAACCAACCCACTGCTATTTAACTATGCAATCTAGGGTAAATTCCTTAACTTCTCTAAGCTATTCTTCCCTTAATGCATGGTGCCTTAAGCCTGGAACCATGGCTCAGTGGTAAAGTACTGGCTTAGCATGTAGGAAGCTCTGGATTCCATCCTCAGTAATGCACATACATACACACGTATGTCTAGACATGGTGGTGCAAGCCTGTAATGCTAGTACTATGGGAGACCGACAGGAGGATCACAAGTTCAAGGTCAGCCTGGGCAACTAAGTCACCTAGTGTGAAATACCATCCACAATTTAAGAGAGGAAAGATTTATGTAGCTCACAGTTTCAGAAGGTCTCTCACACACACAGTGCACTCGTGAGGAGCTGGTACACGGCAGACAGAGAGGCTGGTGAACTGCTCGCCCCACTGCAGGCAGAAGCAAAGCCCACGAGCTGTCTCTGGAAGAAGCTGCAACAGTACGTCTTCTTCCTTTCTTCACTTAGTTGGGCTCCCCAAACCCGTCTCCCCCTCCCTCACTTCCACAAATTACTTAACAAATACCTGAGAACTCTGCCCTGAGCAGCATCCACCCTCAACAAGTAAATACAAATCCTGCATGTCAAACCCCAATCATCTGCCCCTTCCAGTCAAACTCTACCTCCCAAGAACACACAGTGCCAAATACATGAGGCTTTTGGGGGGACACTCAAGATCCAAACTACAGCATAGTGAAACCCTCTATCACAATAAAATAAAAGGGCTGAGGTTGTAGCTCAGTACAAAGCTCCTCGTTTTGATCTCCAGTGAAGGAGGAGAGAGAAAGAACGCACAGAAGTACACGCTTTTGTGGAGTCCTGGAAGGACAGCTCACACTAATGCAACTCTGGCAGCCACCAGCAAGGTCTAGGCACAGGAGGCAGCCCCACAAGGGAATTCAGAGGCCGGAGGAGGCAGACTTGCATTTAAAGCAGGACATCGGGACAGGCTCTAGATGCTGTATCCATGTTGGTACCCTGGTTTGACCCTGTGTTTCTGCTACCACCTGGGGAGGCTGTGTGAAAGGAGTAGGAACTGCCCTGTAAATTTCTTTGCAACATCCTGTGAGTCTATAATTATTTAAAAAACGAACACGTTTTTTAAAAATGGAAAGAAATCCCTCCTAAGCAGCAGAAACAGAAAGTAAACAAAAAATAGGTCATCATTAACAAAGTCAATCAGATTACTTCACGGGCTGTCTCACGCTGATCTCACACAGAAATCGAGCCTAAATAACTGGGGGATTTGTCCTGGCCACACCTGAGAAGCAGCCCTGGATGCTAGGCTGTGCCCGGGCCTCTGCCACCAGGGTCCATGGAGGCTGGTCTTTCATTCCACTCCCACCTCTGTATTTTGGCCCTTTCTGGATAGGTAACTCAGAGTACAGGCGAAATGCCCAAAACACCCAACACGCTTTCTGGGATTTTCTTTCAAATCTTGACAAGATTTTTAGATATTATTTTATCGGGGACTTCTTAAATTATTGAGATAAGAATGTGTACAATTTATAATTCATTGCTGCCTCCTGTAAGGGCATATCCCAAAACTCTCTCTGTTTGAAGTACTGGGTAGAGATGTAAGATGGAGGCTGAGGGAGCTGTGTCCTCACTGGAGAGGCCTGGAGTGGGAGAAGGAGCTAGGAAGGGTCACCAGGAGCCAGAGCCAGCAGGGAGGTGGGGAGGCTACAGGTGGACATCCAGCTGGTGCCTGTAGCGGATAAGAGAAGGATGCATCTCTGTGCCAGACTGTGAGCCAGCACTGCCCCAGACCCACCTTCCACCCTCAGCCTAAGTCCATCAAAGCAAGGTTGATCCCAGCACCACACACTCGCAGCATCCGTGCGTACCTTCCAACTGTCCACCCTTCCCACACCACGTTCACAGGTGAAATGATAACACACAGAGGGGAAAAAGATGTGTAAAGGAGATTTTTAAGAGGCAAGAGGTGCAGCTCAGTGGTTAAGGTGACCCTAGGTCCAATTCCCCAGCACCACACACGTGGACCACATAAGCCAGGTCTGGTGGCACCCTCATGTAATCTAGCACTCAGGAGGCTGAGGCAGAAGGACTGCCATGTGTTTAAGTCCAGCCTGGGTTACATAGTATGTTTAGGACCAGCCTGGGTCACAGAATGGGACTCTGTCTCAAAAAAAAAAAAAAAAAAAAAAAAAAAGATTTTTCAAGAGGTTTTTGTTATAAGGGATGGAATGTGAACTCACCTTGCAAGAAAGGCAGCCAACTGTGAGTGTGAGGCCAACCTAGGCCCGTGTATAGTGAGTTCAGGACCAGATGGGACTAATGAACAAGACCCTATATCTAAAATACCTACCTACCTACAAGCATGCATACATACATACACGCATACATACAGAAAGGGCAGCCTGACCAACACATCAATTTAAGGATGCTTCTTGAAATACTTAAGAAGCTGGTTACAGTGTCACACACCTGTAATCCTAACATTTGGGAGGCTGACGCAGCAGGATTTCAAGTTTAAGGCCATCTTTGGCTACACAGTAAAGCTTTGTCTCAAATAATAAAATGTCTTAAGATGTGATCCTTTCAAAGAGATCACAAAATTGAGCAGGATGAGATCATCTTAATCTGATTCAGTCATGCAAACAAAGGCTCAAAATGTTACTCAGGGGCTAGAGGAATGGCACAGGGGTTAAAGCAGTTAGAGCGCTTGCCTTGTAAGTTCAAGGCCCTGAGTTCAATTCCCCAGCACCACATAAAGCTGGGTGTGGTGGTTTACACTTGGAATCCTAGCACTTGGGAGGCTGAGGTAGACGGGTTGTACTGAGTCCAAGGCCCCCGTGGTCTACACCAATGAGATCAGGACCAGCCAGCATTATATAGCAAGACCTTGTCTCAAAAAATAAAATAAAATAAAAAATAAAAAAGTTAGCCAGAGCAATTTAGCTTCTGCTCAGGCATGTAAGAAGCGTAGAAAGGGACACAACATCTCTGGAACAAGAAGCTGAACGAACTAATATGTCAACAAATCTTCCATTTGATACGTGATACCACAGGGCTAACTGGGGGCCCAACACTGGAGGCACAGACAGGCAGATTGCAGAGTCAACCTGGAGAAGACAGACACTTCAGGTCAGACAGGACCAGTAAAATTTCCGGAGGGGTGAAACAGACAGTTCTGAGTCAAAACCTTCAGGGAACTCCAATCAGGGATGGAAGCCCTCTTCCAGGAGCTGCTTTTGAATTAGGCCAAAAAAGCTTCTTTCCAAAGCCTGCCCTGGGACTGCGTTTATCAGCAGCTACATGATGTGAGGAAGGGAATCTGGGCAGACCCGGCCAGCTTTGCCCTCCTATTCCTCTTGGGTGTGAGGTGAGGGTGGATGGAGGCTGGGAAACACAGGTGCCAGCTGACCCGCCACAGCAAGCAGCAGCTTCCCTCTACCAACCGCAGGCTGCTCCCAGCTGTTCAAAGCAGAAAAACCTGCAAGCAGAAGCAACTCAACCCACCATGAAATGGGTACTCCTGTGCCGGCGGTTCCTCAAAAACCTCATGTACCCATAGATACTGTGCACTGCTGGGGGTGGGGTCGGGGTGGAAGGGGCAGATGCTTGGGGCTCGATCTGGAGGGGTATCTGTTGGTTCTGTCTTTCATCCCAGACTCAGCTGTTTACCACACTGTGAGGATCTCACCTTCAGCTCCAGTTCCGGTCCCACCATGTATTTCTACCATTCCCAGCCACCCACCGTGAATGGACCGTGCCCAGTTTATGTGGTGCTGGAGAATTGAACCCAGAGCCTTCAGCTTGCTAGGCAAGTGCTTTAACCACTGAACTATGACCTCCCATCCTGGCAATAGATCTTCAAATCTTTTTTCTCTCTTTTCTTTGGAGACAGAACTGCCTATATAAAAAGTTACTTGAAGTTGTTCCTTAACCTAATCATGCTTTTTGAGAAAACAACAAAAAACAAAACAAAATCTGTGTGCTGCTGGGCATGGAAGATAGGACCTCACACATGCTAGGCAAGCCCTCTTACCACTGAGCTAAATTCTGTGCCTCTAATTTTTTTGTATTTCATGTAGGATAGTTCAATATTGTCTTCTTCAATATCTAGTCTGCCATTAATTCCCTCCACATACAATAAGGTTTTCATCTTTTTAAATTGGATTAGGGTGATCTCATCTTCCATGCCTCTATTTAACTTTTCTTTCTTTTTTTTAAAGCAAGAATGGGTTTATTTAGAAAGTAAAGCTCTCGAGGAGAGGTCAAGAGGGGTTCTTGGGTGAGGATCCCCATCTACTTAGCTATCTGAACATTTTGAACGCAAGTCCTTCTTTGTTGATCTAACATGTATCATTCTGGGCTGTCTTCATTCATGAATCAGTCTCCTCATTACAAGTCCTGTTTCCTCTCTCTACATGCCTGGGATCATAGCTGAATCATGTACTGCAAAATTGATAAGAATTTCTAATCTCCACATCTGAGAATGTGACTGTATTTGGAGATGGGTTCTTTAAAGAGGTAATGAGGTGAGAGTAGGCACTGATCAAAGAGGTCTAATCCTTACAAGGAGAAACTTGGGGGCAGGCCTGGTGGTACACTACAGCAATCACAGCACAGCGGGAAGTCGAGGCAGGAAAATTGCAAGTTTGAACCCAGCCTTCCCAAGTCAGTGACTTCGTGAGATCCTGTCTCAAAATTTTAAACAGGGCTGGGAATACAGTGGAGAAGGAAGAGGAAGAAGAAAAAGGTGAGGAAGAGGAGGAGGAATGGAGGGAGGAAGAAGAAAAAGTTGAGGAAGAGGAGGAGGAATGGAGGAAGGAGAGGAAGAACCAGAAGAAATAATGCTCATAATTTGGAAGCCATCATACATGTGCAGACTCAGCGAGAAGACGGTCAACTACGAGCCAAGGGCAGAGGCTTGGAAACCCCACTACTCCTTTATTTTAGACTTCAAGTCTCCAGGATTGTGAGAAAATTAACTCCTGTCAGTTAGGTTGCCCAGTTGGTGGTACTTTATCATAGTGGCCTGAGCAAAATCAAATACCTGGTAATTTTTGACTGGATGCTAGACCTTGTGAATTTTACTTTGATTGGTGCTAGATATTTTACATTCCTATTAACAGCATTGAGCCTGGTCTGGGAACAGTTTAATTCTCTAGTATCTCGTATTTTCATAATTAGCTGGGCGGGCCTGAGAAGTCCCCAGGCCAGAGCTAATCACTTCCACTCTGAGGCATGATGTTCCTGAGGGCCCTACGGCATGTCCCATGAATTATGATCTCCCAGAGTTGGACCAGGTCCTCTTCTCTCTGATCTTTGGGGCAGGTCTTACCCATGATCAGTTTCCTTACACCCTTACACTAATCTCTCACAGAGCCACCTCTACAGACCCCAGGGTCCCTCCGTGCTTCCTTCTCATCTCTTGTACTTGGTCCCAGAGTGTAGCTGCCTTGGTCTCCACAGACTCTCAGCTCTGTGCCTGCAAATGGGGAATCAGCCAGGCCCCATGCTTCAGTTTCCCCTCCTGGTACCACCTCATGGAAACTTCTCAAGGCAGCCAGCTGGGTGACCTAAGGGCTCATCTCATTGGTCTCACCTTTCGGATTACTGTCCCAGGCAGCAAATGTCCAGAAAACTTTGTTTAATGCATTCTGTTTCTTTTTGTTGTTACTATTTTGGTTATTTTGGGGCAAATTAGGTCCACTACTTCTCGTTGGCCATAGGCAAGTCTATTTATCCTTTTCAACGTGTTCACAATTGGTTTTCATCAATTCTTCTGTTACACCAGGATGGTTATTTTTTAAAAAAGTGTTTTAATGTTTCTGCTCTTGCGAATCTGAGTCTTCTTTTTCTTTCACACTCCTCCATTCAATTTATCAGCAAATTCTACTGACACTTCCAATGAAGCATGGCCAGAATTCCAACCTTTTCTTACCCTGGACTATAGGCTGGCTAAAGCCCCTGGTAGTGTAACAACCAGGATGACAACAGGCCTCAACTGGTCACCTGCCCCCACCCCCTACCTGTTCCTGCCAGTCTCGGAGTGACACGGCAACATGTACAGCCTGTCACACTATGCCTCTGCTTTACAGCAGCCCCCGGTTCACCCAGACATACACTTACATGGTGCTTTGTTCACACTGTTCCTGTACTGGCTCTACTTTTTTCCTTAGTGCCTCAAGCATAACACTTCATGCATCTCTATTGCCTATTTCCCCTGCCAGAACATCAGTCCACGAGAGCGCGGCCTGTGAGTCAGCAGTGGCACTGTACGTAACAGGTGTCTACACTATGTTAAATGAGTGGCTGAAGCAAACATGGCTGACTAGGCAGTAAGATTACAAATGCTTTAATAGAAAGTCATGTTAACTGATCAGAATGACTTTATGTGCATAACTGTGAGAAGGTAGACTATAATACATTGGGATGGGAAAGGGAAGTAAATTACTTTTTTAGGAGATGGGGACAGAATGGGTACTAGAGATTAAGCCCAAAGCTTTCACACTGAGCTACATTCTCAGCCCCTTTTTTTCATCCTATTTTTTGTTTTTGATTTTGAGATAGGGTCTAAATTTTTAAGTTGCCTAAGCTGAGCTCTAACTTGTTTGTAATCCTCCTGCCTCAGCCTCCCAGAATTTTAGGCCTGCGCCACTAGGCCCAGCTGTAAGTTCCTCTAGACATGAGCTCGTAGAGCTTTCTCAGCTTCCTCAGCTTGTAACAGTAGTAATAACAGGAACAATGTTACTAGCGGATGCCACTGATCGAGGGCTCACCAGTTACTAGGAACTTTCATACATTTGGGAGTTACCATAATCTTGCAGAAAGGACATGCCCACCCAACACCACAAATGAAGACACAACCTGGAAAAGTTAGGCAACTCTCCTGAAGCCATGGATTCTGTAAATAAGGTGAGATCCAGTTCTCTATACAAACTTCCTCTACAGGGATGGGGGCTTAGCTCTGTGGTTAGAGTACTTGTCTAGCAAGGACAAAGCCCTAGGCTCAATTCCTAAGTACCACAAAAGCATTTACCAAGAAACTGAGCATGTGGAGACTGAGGCAGGATTGACATTTGTTTGAGGCCAACCTGGGCTACCTAGTGAGTTCAGGATCAACCTAGACTACAGAGCATGGCTCTGTCTCTAAGTAAATAAACAAATAAAAGCTTCCTCTACAACACAGAATCACACTATTGTGGGGACCAAAATGACAGGCCATTCTGGTAATGAGATGTTTAGGCAGACATCTTGGCTCTGGGCTGTCCCCCCCTTTCTGCTGTCTGACCCCTCTGCTCTGACACTCCAGACCCTCAGGCTGGCAGGGACAGATGACTTGTTTCTTCTCCATGCTGACACCCCTTGGCAGAGCAAAACTCCTGGAACCTAGGCGTAGTGTGTGCCTCTGGATGAACCTGTCGGCTTTCACGTCTACACTCAGGTGAGCACTCTTCCTGCAGACTTCACTGAGAACAAAAGGTGCTCCCTAGGCAGGAAGCACGAGGCCAGTATGGCACTGGTACCCTCTCTGTCCACCCTTACCAGACAAGAGGCTGTCTTCTGTGGCTCTCCAAGTGGCCTCAGTAAGAGCACCTGAAGTTTCCCAAGACTTCTCCCACAGTGCAAGCCTGCCTGCCTGTGTTGTATCCTGTCTGCCAAGGTTACAACACAGGCAGGCACTCCCATGGAAGAGAAGTACTGGCTAAAAGAAGCTCTGAACCTGGCAAGATCTAGCACACAGAGCCCTAATAACGCCACAGATGGCAGCAAGGCACCCAGTCTCAGTGCTCCAGGTCCTGGCTGGAATGTGGACCCTTCAAGTATGAAAAAGCAGAGGCGTCACAGACACGGCCTGCCCATCCCTCGTCACTCTGTCCCAGCCCAGCATGTACTCCAGGAATGGAAGGGAAAGGAGACAGGCAAGCGGCAACGACAGAAGCTGGCTGAGAACATGTTCTCCTCTGCTCAGTCTGCGGTCTGGGGGAAGAGATGCCCATCGAGACATCTGAAGGTGAGCTAGACAATCCACACCTAAGATGCCCACGGGCACTCAGAGAGGCCAGCGAGATGAACATCACAGCTCAGAGGTACTCATGCAGGCACCTCAGGGTGAGCTGGGTAGACGTTAAACCTCATACAGGACTCACAAAGGGACCTCCGGGTGAGCTAATTCAGGCTGGTCTGTTCTGTGGCTGGAAGTGGAAGGATGAAGACCATTCAACTGAGACAGACCGACCCTGTATATTTCAGGAGTGCTTTCCCTGGTCCAAATTGGAACACACGCCTTCAACTTACACCCCTACATCCAGGCAGTGCAGAGACAGCAAGCCCATGAGAGATAATAAGCCCAGCCCGCAATACCACAAAAAGCAAAACTAATATCCAGTTCCCCTCCTCAGGGAGCAAAGAATTGGTATACAAACTAGGTAAATATTTACCTCTAAACTTTTTCCTTCAGCCCAGAAATTTAAGAAACAAAACAGCTGGTCATGTAGCTTGGTGGTTAAAGTGCTTGACGAGCAAGCACAAGGCCCTGGGTTCAATTCCCCAGCACCACATAAGAGGGTATGGTGGTACATGCCTATAATCCCAGCACTCAGGAGGCTGAGGCAGTAGGACTGCCTGAGTTTGAGGCCAGCCGGTGCTGCACAGCGAGTTCAGGACCAGCCTGGACTGCTGAGTGAAATTCTGCTTCAATAAATAAATAACAAAACAAAAACCTGTTCTTTTTTTTTGACCTCCAAAGTTATTTTCACCTGAATCAGCCACCAAAAGTTGGTAATATTTCAGAAATAAAATGAAACCTAAAGCAAAAACCAGCTACTCTTTTGTAGAAAAATGGACTCATCTGGCCACTTTAGGCCATATTCCTGCCAGGCAGCACCACGACAGGACATGTGGCTGTTGCTTCCTGCAGACATAACATTTCCATACTTCCTGTGATCCTCAGTAACCCCTACTCTCCCAGAACTAGTGAACATATATTTTAAGCATTAGCATATGTCTCTATATTCAATATATTATTAGGTAAGCTAAATATCAAAAGGCAGGGTAGGGAAAAAAAACTCAGGAAACAGTCCCAGATGCAACATGGAAAAATAGCTGGATTCACTGGACAATCTTCTAGGAATACAAAACTCACCAAAACTCAACCTAGAAAAAGACAGGAAATCTAAACAGATTGATGAACTTAGGAGAAACTGGAATAATTTTTTTTTTTTGAGACACGGTCTCGCTCTGTAGCCCAGGATGGTTGTGAATTCACTATGTATCCCAGGCTGGCCTTGGACTCTCAGCAATCCTCCAGCCTCAGCCTCCATATTATGACAGGCGTGTGCCACCACGCCCCAGCTTTTATGTGGTGCTGGGGAATTGAATTCAGGTTTTTGTGCTTGCTAGGCAAATGCTTTAAATGCTGTGCCATTCCTCTGGAGTAGTTATTAAAGTGCTATATTCTCTTTTCTTTTTTTGAAAGCTTGTTTGGAAGTTCTAGCAGGGGAGCACAGGTGCTCGCATACCCTTGACTGTGGAACGGTCCTCCTCGAGCATGGAAGGTCGTCCTCTTCAACAGAGCATGCATCTTTAGGAGTGATGCACATGGAGTGGTGAGGTAAGGAAGGGGACACCTGCCTAGCAGCCAGACCAGCTGAATCAGCACTAGCGATCAATGGGGCGATAGGTGTCACAGCCAGATCACCCTCACATCCTCTTTTTTTTTTTTTTTTTTTGAGGCAGGGTCTTACTCTGTAGTCCAGGCTGGTCCTGAACTCACTACTAGCCCAGGCTGACCTCAAATTCACAGCAAACCTCCTGCCTCAGCCTCTTTAGTACTGGGATTACAGGCATGCACTACCATGCCCAGTTCATGTGGTGCTGGGGAATTGAACCCTGGGCCTTGTGCTTGCTGGGCAAACGCTTTAACTGCTGTGTTATTCCTCCAACCTCAAGTGCTATATTCTTAAAGCAATAACAAAATATACCCTCCTCCTTTTTTTTTAAAAAAAAATAAAAGTACCAGCTCTTTCGTGTGTGTATGTGTTTGTACTGGGTTGTTGGAAAAGTCAGCATGGATTTTGCCAAAGATGACAGTAGTTCATTTTTGGAAGTACTAGAGTCATTTGCATCTATGTTATTGCCATGTTATTTGACAACTTACACTTCCAGCTTGGTTCTAAAAAAAAAAAAAAAAAAAAAAAGACAAACCTGAGTGATTTGGTCAAGCTTTGAAGATTTTTGTAACAAGATGGAAGACCAAACTGCATTTCAGCACATTTTACTGTTTTACTTCTGTGCAGGAAAGAACATGCATCAATATTTTCGAAAGCTGTGTATAATTTATGGTGACAATGCTCCTCAAGGTCATCGGTGGCAGTGACGGCTCATGAAATCCGGCGCTGGTCATTTTAATCTCAATAATGCTACTCGATCAGCGGCCATGGAGGCTGATGACAAAGGCGTGACTGAGTCAGACTCACTTCACATGACATGAGAGACTGCAGACACAGCGAGTACCACCATTCAAGGGTTCGTGACCCCCAGGAGAAACTGGAGAACACTTGGGTTCCTTATAAACTCAAAGAAATTTATTTGATGGAGTGCATAAACACCTGGCATATGCTCATTAAATGTGAGGAAAATGATCCTCTTTTTGAAGAGACTGATAACCGGTGCTGAGAAGTAGAATGTTTATAATAATGTGGTATGTAAACAGCTTTGGTCTCAATGTGATTTGCCTCAAAGGATCTCAAAAGCCAGTGTTCATCAGAGGAAAGTAATGCTCTCACTGTGGTGGGATTCTAAAAGTTGTGTGGTTTTTGAGCTTTTACCAAATAATCAAATGATTGATTTGAATGTGTACTGTTGGCAAATGGACAGTCTGAGTGGATCCATCATCCAGAAATGCCCAGAGCTTGTTAATTGTTAGGAGTTGTGTCCCCGTGACATGAGACCACATGTAAGTCTGATCGCCTGTCAAAAATTACTGGAGCTTGGACGGGACATGTTGCCATATTCCCCCAACTTGTCTGACCTTGCACCATCGTACTTTGACTTGTTTCACCTTCTTCAAAACTCCTTGTGTGGGGCTACCAGGATAGTATAGTGGTTAGGTTTACCTAGCGAGTGCAAGGCCCTGAGTTCAATTCGTTATGACCTAACCAAGGTGGCACATGTCTGTAATCTTAGCACTTGGGAGGCTGAAGCAAGAGGACTGCCATGAGTTCAAGGCCGGCTGGGCTCCATAGTGAGTTCAGGACCAGCCTAGTAGACAGAGCGAGACCCTGTCTCAAAAATAAAGACAAAAAACTCCTTGCACTGTATAACGTTCAGTTCATATGACCTATAAAATCAGAATCTTGTTCATTTTTGCCAATAAACACAGGTCCTTCTGTGAATGAGGAATTATAAAACTCAGTGGAAGATGGCAAAAGGTTATTGAACAAAACAGACAACGTTATTGATGGAACTTTGTTCTTTATGACCTTCGAAAAATAGAAAAATACATCAGGACTTTTCTAACAACCCAATATGCACTTTATTTTTGGAAAGAGGATCTTCCTCTATTGTTTAGTCTAGTCTTGATCTCACTGTGTAGCCCAGGATAGCCTTGAACTCAAAACAATTCTCCTGTCTCAGCCTCTTGAGTGCTGGGATTAAGGTGTGAACCACGACACCCAGCTTATATAGTACTGCAGAATTGAACCCAGGGCTTCTGCACTTGTTAAGCATGGGCTTTAACTATTGAGCTAAGGCCTCAGCTCTTTTCACTTTTTTGAGGCAGAGTCTTATGAAACTGGAACAATCCTCCTGCCGCAGCCTCCCTACAGGCTGGAATCACAGAGTCTGCCACCATATCCAGCTTAAATATTAATAAACACTCTGCTATAAAATAACAGAGTTCATCTCAGTAATATAATGATGATTCAACAAAATCTATTACTCAATATGTTAACAAGTCCAGGAAGGAAATTTCTATGATCATGCCATAAATGCTAAAACAGCATTTGAATAAATTTGGGCACCATTTTTCATTAAAAAAAGAAAAAAAAACTGGTGACAATACCTCTTAGAAAAATAGCATGACATTCAATGACAAAGATGCTGAACGCTTTCTCACTGAACTCGGGAACTAATCAAAGGTACTGAGCACCATCTCTATTATTTAACTTTGTTCTGGAAATGGAATCAGCACAGAGAAAGAAACAAGTGACATAAAAAATAAAAGCTATTAGACAATATTATTATTTGTTGCTGATATAAAGATATACCTAGAGCTGGGTCCAGCTGCGCAGGCCTGTATGTAACCAGAGCACTCTGAGAGACTGAGGTTGAAGGATCCCAAAGTCAATTCCAACCTGGGCAACTAAGAGAGCCCTTGTCTCAAGTCAAAAATAAAAATGGGCTAAAGATGCAGTTCAGTATGAGAGCCTGGGCTCAGTCCTTAGTATCACCAAAATAAAAAAACACCCACAATGGATCTGGAATCCCAAGACAATTAACTGTAAAAAATAAGAGAAACAGCAGCTGGAGTCACAGCTCAGTAACTAAAGTGCTCGCCTAGCAAGTACAAGGCCCTGAGTTCGATTTGCCAGTAGCACAGCCAGGTGTGGTGGCACATGCCTATAATCCCAGTACTTTTGAGACTGAGGCAGGAGGACTGCTGTGAGTTTGAGGCCAGGCTGGGTTACAGAGTGAGTTCAGGATCAGTCTGGACTACAGAACAAGAACCTGCCTTCATAAAAACCAACCAAACAAACAGAACAATACAAAACTAAGAAACAGTAAGATCAAGTCACTGGTTGTAAAGTTAAATGCAGGGCTGGGGGTGCAGCTAAAGGTCAGAGCACTTGCCTTGAAATATCCTGAGTTTGATCCTCCAGAACTGGAAAACTAAAAAAATTAGCCAGATGTGGTGGCATACCACATAATCTCAGCAATCCAAAGGCTGAAGCAGGAGGGTCAGCATGAGTGCAAGGACAGCCTTGACTACAGAGACGCTGTTCAATTAATTAGTTACAACAATTAATAAAAAATGTACAAATTTTCTCACTACTGGGGATTTGAACTCAGAACCTCTGCACTGAGCTGCATCCCCAGCCCACCATTTGTCTTGAGACAAAGTCTCACTAAGTTGCTAAGTTGTCCAGGCTGGGCTCAAATTTGTCATCCTCCTGCTCAGTCTTCTAGGTTTGATCCACTGGGCCTTGATTAATGCCTACATTTTCAGTAACAAAAAGGACAAAATAACTAGGATAAGAATTGTATAGAATTTTCAAAAGAAGTAACTTTCAAAATATATTCCTGAGACATATTGGGAAATGTTTATGTGGACTAGGTATTAGGTAATACTGGGGCAACAGTTAGTGTATACCTAGTATGCACAAGGGCCTGGGTTTGATCCTCCAGTAGCATATAAGCTGGACAGGGTGGTGCACATCTACAATCCCATCATTCAGGAGGCTGAGGAAGGAGGACTGCCATGAGTTCAAGGGCACCCTAGGCTATAAAGTGAGTTCAGAACCATCCTGGACTACAGAGTAAGACCCTGTCTCAAAAACTAGTTAATATTAATAATGAAATGTTAATTTTGATACATATGATAATATCTGGGGATACACACACACACACACACACACACACACACATCTCAAAAAGTCCTTATTTGTTCAAGAGATATTGTGAAATATTTACTAATAAAGTTGTGTTATCACAATACCAGATATCAAATTACATTACACAGCAACAATGATAAAAACCACATGGTTTTGGCACAAAAAAGACAGATGGATCAATGAAATAGAATAGAAACATTCCTGATTACCTTCAGCCATCTGATTTTTGACAAAGGAGCCAAAACCATCCACTTGAATAAAGACAGCCTCTTTAACAAATGGTGCTGGGAAAACTGGCTAACCACATGCAGAAGAAACTAGACCCACATGAATCAAAGACTTAAACATTGGAGGCTTTTGTGGGTAAATGGAGACATCTTGAGACCATCATGCTTAGTGAAGTCAGAATCAGCAGGTGAAATATCGAATCGTTTCTCTGATATGAGAAACCCAGATCACGATTATTTCATAGACCTTAACATGGGGAATAAAGGAAACTGGAGGAAAGCAGAGGGTCAAAAGGAAAGAAGGGAAGGATTTGTAACTTGGCCATGATATGTACAAAATACTCAAGATCAATGTAAAATGTATGTATTACACTTACACATATCAACAAAATGGGAAAATAAAATGAAAACACTAAACTTGTGGCAAAAAAAATAGACAAACCCCTTGAAGACACAGGCGTAGGCAAGGACTTTCTCAATAAAACACTGAAAGCACATGAAATAGAAACAACCAACAGATGAGACCATATCAAATTAAAGCGTGTCTACACAGCAAAGGAAATAATCAACAGAGTGAAAACAGCTCCCACAGAATGGGAAAAGCACTTGCCAGCTACTCTTCAGACAGTGGACTATTATCAAGAACATAAAAAGAACTGAAAAAAATTAGGCCCTTCAAAATAAAGGACCCAATCAAAAAATGGGAATCTGAAATGACTAAACAGTTCTCAGAAATCAGAATGACCAAAACTATGAAAAAATGTTTGGCATCTTTAGCCATGAAAGAAATGCAGATCAAAACCATACTCAGAGGGACTTCAGGGCGAGATGGAGGCTGAGTAACAGAACTGCTCAATGTCTCCTCAGAGACTCACTTAAAAAGTTGCTATTAGGAGCTGGAGGAAGAGTTCAGTGGCTAAAGTGCTTGCCTACCAAGTGCTGATCACCCTACTAGATTCCCCAGTACCGCATAAGCTGGGCGTGGTGGCACACACCTGTAATCCTAGCACTCAGGAGGCTGAGGCAGGATGACTGTGTGAATTTGAGACCAGTCTGGGCCACAGTGAGCTGAGAACCAGCCTGGACTAGCACAGTGAGACTCTGTCTCAAAAAAAAAAAAAAAAAAAAAAATTGAGGTTATAGTTAAAAACGTCCTGTTCAACTTTGCTAGGAGAGGGAGGAGTGAATTGAAAGGAGGACATGGGAAGGTTAGGAACCCACAGACTCATCAGAACAAAAGCAAACAGTAGCCCAGGAAGTGGCCTCAGCCTCACTGCCCATGGCCTTGAGCCTCTGGCATCTGTCAAAGCAGGCAAGCCCAGAGCCTTGGACTGAGGTAAGAGCAGATCTGGGAGAACTGGGAACTGGCAGAAGCTAGAAGCCCCAGCCTCCAGAAACGAAACTGCACCTGTGGGTAGTGCAAACTGCAAAGGCTCCCCAGAGCCTAGACCACTTTGGGAGCAGTGCTCTGCAGCCTAAACAGACAGTGATGTAGGCAGGAGCCATTTTTTAAAAAGAGCCAAAGCCTTAACTGTTTAGAGTAAAAGAAGCCTCAGATGGGTCACATCAGGGTTTTGAGGACACTCTTAAACAGTGCCCAGGAAGAAACTGACAAAAGAGAGTTCAGACAGGACAGAACAGCCACCAACCTCCTGAAAGGCTTGGGTGAGAGCGGAAGCATTTCCCAGGGTGCAGAGCCCTGCCCTTGGAGGAGGGAGGCCAGGACAGGCGGAAGAGCTTTGCTAAGGGGGCTGGAAGTGGACAAGACACCTCAGAGGCCAGCAGACTGGTCCTCCCTCACTGCCTACTCCCAGCACACAATTTAGAGGACTTTTGGTCTCCCCCCACCTCATATACACACCCCCCCTCTTGGCTAGGGCTTTAAAATAAAGTTCCTCAGGGCTGGAGGAATGGCTCAGCAAAGACGCTTCTTTGCCTAGCTAGCACTAAATCAACTGCTAAGTACCCTAGTTCGATTCCCCAGCACTACATACGCCTGGCGTGGTGGTGCATGCCTGTAATCCCAGTACTCAGGAAGCTGAAACCAAGAGGATAACCATGAGTCCAAGGCCAACCTGGGCTCCGTAGTAAGTTCAGGACCAGCCCAGGCTGTGGGGAAAAAGAAACTTCCTACATTGCTGGTGGGATTGTAAACTCATACAACCACTATGGAAAGCAGTATGGAGATCCCTCAAAAAACTGACCCAGCTATAACTCTTCTGAGTATCTTCCCAAAAGAGTTAAAGTCATAACACAATAGTGATATTTGCAAACCCATGTTTACAGCAGCTTAATTTATAATAGCCAAATCTTGGAAGAAGCCAATATACCTGTTTATGTGGCACCAGGGAACTGAACTCAGGGCTTTGCGCATGCTAGGCAAGTGCTTTACCTGCTGTGGTAGTCTTTCAGTATCTCAGAGGATTATGTGGCTTTACCTTTCAGAATTATAAGCACTCCTTGGCTCAGTAATTTCACTTCTAGACAATGACCGATATTCACTCATTTAACAAGGATTTCCTATCACCTGGTATGTGGCAGGCACTAGAGATACAGGGATGGAGCAAAACAACCTGATCTCCTCTGCTCTAATGGGAGAGGAGGTACAGGTATAACAGGTCAGTATGCAACTCGGACAACTCCAACCTCAGGTAGATGAGATGGCAAACAGGGATAGGCTGTGTGGGTGGAGGCACTGGAATGCCTGAGAGGCAGCAGAAGGAAGCCACAGAGCAACTCGGAAATGTGTCCTTTCTCTGTTCTGCTTTTTACTGGACAACAGGCCTTTGTTTATCCAAAGGATGTGGGCATCATGCACGGATTTCTTTCTGATCCCTAACACAAAACCAAATTAACCCTGTCCTTTTAAATGCAGCACATGCTTCAAGAGAGGCACCAGAATAGCACTAATTCCTCAAACACTACCGTGTACACCGATTTTATTTTTTCAAAGAACTTTCCAACTTACCTAAGTTTTATTTATGCTAAGCCTGTTAATAAAAGTGTATCAGACCTAACCATGAGTTCTTAATTGAGATAAGCCTTTCCAAAGAGAACAGAGGGGTTTCACAAAAGATACTGATGAGTTGCTAGATACGTTTACTGACACAAAAACCAAACTGGCAGCCTGTGCCCTTCTGGCAGGATTGAGAATCACGGACTTACAGCCTTCCACAGTTTAATCCCCCCCACCCCCCCACCACCCCCCTCGTCTCTGGTGGCACTGAGCATCGAACATATGGCCTTCACACTAAGCTATATCCCAGGCCCATTTTTATTTTTGATTTTGAGACAGGGTCTCAGTGAATTACTAGACTGCACAGCCTATGCTTGATTTAGCAATTCTCTTGACTCTGCCTTCCTAAGTCCTGGAATTACAGGCCTGAGCAACCAGGCCGAGCCAATTTCATGATCTTTTTAGGCGCAGAGGATGAAGTTTGGATTTTCTTTAGGGAATATATTTTATACCGAAGTGGACAATGGCAATAAAAAGCATTTGGATTGACCTCCATAAGAAAGGATTCTGCTTTACAGCTGAGGATGTTACACACTGTAACCTCATGAGTTTATCAACGTCATGAAATATTGAAGTTTTAAAATTACCATGAATGGTGTGTTCTTCAAACAGCCAGATGGAAAGAAATCTGTTTCTGTAAAGCATGCATCTGTCTCGATTTTGAAAACAGCTTTACATAACCACGTTCTTCTCTTTCCCCAAAGTGAGGTCACCAAAAACCCAAATGACTTCAGAACTCAACCATGACCCCCAAGGAGTCCAACTCAAGCAGATAAACCTCAAAAGGCTAGGAGCCACCTCCACTGCTAACGATCGGTACCCTCTCACTGCTAAGGATGCGAAGCGTCTCGTGGACGGTTTAACCCTGCCCCGAAGGCCCAGCGGTTCTGAGCAGGGGAGGCCACCCTGACAGAATGCCTTCAGAAGGGACTAGGACACCGCCGAGGGCTCAGCTGGGGCCAAGCGGAGGAGGTCTGCGAGGACCGCGCCTCGGGTTTCTCACGCGCCCCACACGGCGCTCCCATGCAGGACTTCGGGTCGCCGCTGACCCGTCGCGACAGGGGTCCCATGCGGCTCACGCGCGAAAAGGCAAGGGTGTGGGCAGGGTCTTAGGGTGGGACACGGGGATGAGGCGCCGGCGCAGGGCTCCAGGGGGCAGAAGCTTGAGACACAAGGTCTGGAGAAGGGCCAAGGACCTGGAGACGGGGAAGACGCGGCGCCGCGGAGGCTAAGTGGGGCACAAGGTCTGGACAAGGGGCCGGGACCCCGGCCTGAGGCAGGCGGGGCGCACCTGAGCGCCAGGCTGGGAAGAGGGCTGGAGAAGGGTCGGGGAGACGAAGGATGGATGGGGCTGGCGAAGCGCTCCCGCAGCAGCCCGCCCGAGGAGGAGGGCAGGCTGGTCGCCCGCGGAGAGCACTTGCTGGCCAGCTGTGGCCCCCGCCCCGCCTCACCTGCCCAGCGCGCGCTTCATGCCCGCGTCGGCAGCGCAGCGCTGCTCCGCCGGCCCCTTGCCCGCCAGGCGCAGGTTCTGCTTTAGGCGGCAATCAGCGTCCAGTGCCGCGGAGGTCGAGCCGGAGGACGAGCCCGCGGCAGCGCGGCGCTCATGCTCCAGGGTGCCGGATTCGGCCCGCTTCCTCATCCCGTGACGGCACGCCAGCCGCCCACGGCGCTCGCTGGCCTCGCTCGCCCGCGCCGCAGTAGCCGCCGGGAGCCGGAGCCACCTAAACTCACATCCCAGCTCGGACCGCCCGCCGGCTGGCGCCTGCGCCCAGCTACACCGCGCCGGCCAATCAGCGCCGTGCTCTTCAGGTCCCGCCCCTTATCCCCGTCTCTGCTTCCGCGGGCAGCGCGCCCAGCATCCCCCGCGCCGGCCCGCAGCCATCTTGGAGAAGGGCGGGAGACGCTGCAGCTGCACGTTATCTTTGGGCACAGCCAGGTTGTGCTGTCTTACTGTGAAGACGACCCTGGGGAGTTCAGGGTCGCGGCTACAGTCGCCTTAGTTCCCTTAGTCGTCAGGGGCGAACCTAGCGGAGTTTCGGATCCGTGGTCCAGACAGGAGGTTGCTGGCTAGAAAGTCACTCAGCGACCCGAGCCGTAGCGCAAAGCCGGCCCCGGGCGCCCATCACCCTTCACCAAGAGGTGTTTGCTAACGCTGATATCCCGCATGACCTCATTAGCGTTTTTGCGAACCGAAAGGCAACAGGTTAAATCTGCATTCTAATTCTGTATAGTTATCTAGCCACAAGGACTTTACGTTTAAAAATGCACTTTCAGGTAATATTTGAGACATTCATAGTTTTTTTTATCTTTAGGCTGAATATTTGAGAAAGGAACTGCTTAGTCTTTGAAAACTTGTATTACATTTATTTATTTATTTATTTGGGCAGGGTCTCACTCTGTAGCCAGGCTGGTCCTGAACTCACGATGGGGCCCAGGCTGGCCTTGGACTCCTGGCAGTCCGCCTGCCTCAGCCTCCCTAGTGCTGGGATTACAGGCTACAGGAGTGCAGTTAGCCCATGCAGTTAGCCCAGGCTGGCCTTCAACTCATGGCAATCCTCCTGCCTCAGCCTCCTGAGTGCTGGGATTGTAGGCGGGCAACACCACACCCACTCTATGTGGTGCTGGGGAATTGAACTCAGGTATTTACCTCGGCAAGTACTTTTAACCGCTGAGCCATTCCTCCACGCTCCCCCCCCCCCCCCCCCCCCCCCCCCCCCCCCCCCCCCCCGCTTATTCTTGTTAATGCTTATCATCGGTATATGTATTACAGATATGTTTGTATCCACATTCTGCTATTTCCCACACTGCCAGATAGACGCCGAGAAAGGACCTTGTATCCTGCTTTATCTTCAGTGTGTAGACCAATGCCTGCTTCCAGTAGGCGCCTCAAAAATATTTGCTAAAGGGAACACTGTCATAAGGAAGTGAGCCTGAAGGCTGTGGAGTGTCTGTACCTCCCAGTTGAGACAATGAAACTGAAAGGGCCGATGTAGAGAATTCTGGAATGGCTGCAGCATGGTCCACTTCAGAACTGTATATTTGAAAATAAACACTTAGCTAAACTGTCCCTTACTGTAGAGATGAAAAGTGTTCTCAACACACGGGTAAGATCCAGAGGCTCTGAAGTAGGTCATTCTCGTGTCCATTTTCCTCCTACTAATGTATAATGAATCTGGTATTGCCTCTTAGAAATTAATCTTGTTTAGCGCCTGGGAGTGTAGCACAGTGGCAGGGTACCTGTCCAGCGTGAACTGAGTCCTGAGTGATCTTTAGCAGGGGGTTAGGGTGAAGGGGGGAAAGGGAAAGAAAGAGTTAGATGTTGATTTTGTTATTGCTTTTCAAATAGTCAAAACGAAGTGTCTCTATGCCATCAATTCTTACCTTTGTCTGTATATGGTTAGGAAACTTTCCCAAATCATCTAGCTAAGAAAGTGACCCCTGAACTCGGTTAACCTAAGACATTCTCCCTCTCATTTCACTTTTTTCTGGGGCTAGGGATCGAACATATGCCTTCACACGCTAAATGTTCTGCCACTGACCTAGATCTGCAGCCGATAAAATGTTTTTAAATGATTGCTTTAAAGTCCAAGCATGGTACTGCACAGCTGAAAGTGGAAAGTCTAGCTACAGGTCTGACTGGTTTATATGGGGTGACCCGGGCAAATTACCTACCTGCTGTTTCCTTATCAGTATCAAGTATTTTTTTTTTTTTTTTTTTGAGACAGGAGACAGGGTCTTGCTCTACAGCCCAGGCGGGCCTTGGAACCACAGCAATCCTGTCTCCTCTCCGCCTCCCGTGATGGATTACAGGCGTGCGCTTTAACCGCTAAGCCGTCCTCTAGCCCAGGATCGAGTGCTACTAGCCGTCTTCAGCGCGGTGTGGCGGCGCAGGTCTGTATTCGCAGCACTCCGAAGGGGGAGGTAGTAGGATCGCACGTTGTCTCGGGCCACGCTGGGATTTAAAGGCCCGCCGGGACTACGTAGTGGGATCCTGCCACCGGAGGCGCCCCGTGAAAGGTGGCTTGAAAGGAAAAACCACGCCTCAAAACGAATCGCGCATTCGTAACTAGTTTCTTCTCCCTTAAAGGGCCACTGCGAAATTACGCAGGGGAATGATTCAAGGGGCGGGAATGAGGAAGGACGTTACAGGACGCGCCAACGTCGTGAGCTGCGCGTGGCTGGAGTCGCCGGCCGGCGCCCGGAGGCTCGGGCTGCGATCCGCGCGCTCGGCCTGAACGTGGCCCTGCCCTAGGACACCACCGCCTTGAAGGCCCGACAACCCGCCCCGGCTCGCTCCCCTTCCAGTGAGTAGGCCTGTGCAGCAGGGGCGGTGTCCCTCTCCGGCCGCCGTAGGCTCCGAGATCCGGCCTCGCACCCCATTGGCAGGACGTGTTTGGCGCCAAAGTGCAGAGTCGAGTCGCAGGCCGCCGGCGTGGAGCTGTGAGAAACCGAACGTGAGCGCCGCAGGCTAGAGTCCGGCGACCGTTTAGCGTTGAGAACGGGAAGTTGACGAGGCCGGGGGATCGGGGCGCGCCCGCCATGTTCTGCGAAAAAGCTACGGAGCTGGTCCGCGAGCTCCACCGCGCGCCCGACGGGCGGCTGCCAGCTTTCAACGTGAGGAGGCGAAGGCCCGGAAGTGACGTCGGGGGAGGGCCGGGCCGCGGCTGGCGGCTGCGGCGCGGTCCGGGTCGGCGGCGGGGTCCGCCCGGGCCCGGCTGGGCCCGGTTTCCCTGCGCCCTGAGGGAGAGTTGGGGGTACCGGGGTGGGCCCGTGGGAGGCTTGAGGGGGCGCGGGCTGGGCCGGGGCGGGCCGGGAGGAGGCCCCGGCGGGTCGAGGAGCGGCTCTTGGCCTGGAAGCGAGGCCCGGCCGCGCTAGGCTCCTCTTTTGCAGGATTCCCTACCCCAGCTTGTCAGTTCTGAGGTTGAAAACAAAGTTTTGGAACGTAGCAAAAGAAAAATGGAAGGAAAAGGAAGCATTCCTGCGTGTCCGCGGGTGGCTTGAGCGTTTCTGCTTGTGTGGCCCTGTCTTGGTGGCTTCTGGTTGCCAGGGAGTGACCTAGTACTTGTGGCCCCCTAATCACCTGCACACCAGCGGTGGCGCGGGGCTCGCTCGGCGTGTGCGAGGGTCCCAGCTCTGCAGCAGACCAGAAACGGTGCTGCTCTCTTAAGCAGAAACGGAGGAGAAGAATGGCGGAACCCAGCTTGTAAGCAGCAGTGGGTGAAGGAGGGAAGGTGCCTGGACAGTGCCCGATCGACCGCGAGGGCTGTGTCAGCGTTTGCCGCCGCCTTCCATTTCTGTTACAGTCGCTCCTGTTAGTGTTTTAGTAAGATGGTTCTTCATCCTCTGGTGCTGCTACTCTAAGCAAGGTGCCAGGCATTCTACCACGTCACCTCTTCTCCTTAGCCTGAGCCCGTAAGGTTTCAGCTGTGGTTTGCTATTTCCTGGCTGCATGCGGAGAGGCTTGGGGAGTATTAATATCTTACTAAGGTGATGTAGCAAGTGAGAAGTAAAGCAGGGTAAAGCCCCAGTGCCCCGCCCCCAGCCTGCACTGCCCTGTGGCGCTACCTGCTGTCCTGTGGACGCAGGACACGAAGGAACTGAAGTAACAGAATGCTGGGTGACCAGTGATGTCAAGGACTTGTAGGAGAAGCACTGGTGTGAGCCGGTAGAGAAGGGTGCCTTTGAGGTGTGTGTTATCAAGCATGAGGTTTCAGTGGAAGTGAGTGACTTTTAGGCCAGGGGACAGTAGTGTGGAGGCACATGGGTCATGGGAAAAGGTGACTGACAGCTTGTAGAGGAGGTTCATGGACTGGAAGAGTTGAATTGTACATGTTTTGGAAGCTGGCAGAGGATTATGGACAGATCTGACAAAATGATTTTTTTGTGTGTTTGGGGGATAGCTGTTATATCAGTACAGGGAATGAACTGAAGAAAAGACATAATGGGAGCTGGTCATGCATGGTTATGTTCCAGGTTGTCAGGTTAGTGGGACTGACTTTGGTTTGTGGGTGATAGGAACTTGAGACAAACAGGGCCCGGACTGTTAGGTCAGCGGTAGTAAAGGGGTCATGATGAAGGGAAGGGTTTTCAGGTATTGGAGTCAGCAGCGCCAGCTTTCAGCAGAATCTCCTTGGGGAAAGGATGAGTTTTGGTTTGAATGTTACAAAGCACCTAGTCTGACAGATCCTTTTGCAAGTGGAGACCCTGAGCCAAGGGAAGTTATAGATCAAGTTAAGGGACTTGTCTGGACTTGTAGCACTCTGTGAATGCAGTTTTCTGGAGTGCAGTCTCTTGCTCATTCAGCCACAGAAGTTACCCCCTTTGAAAGGCTAGGGATGGGAGTGTGAGCTCTGGAATGCTGCAGTGTGGTGGCTTTAAAATAGAGCTGCATTCTGGATTAGAGGGCTGGAAGCCACATGAGGGTATGGGCCACCAGCTCAGGGGCTTGTCCAGGCCGGCTCTGGAGGGCTGGGTGTAGCACTCGGTTCTCCATACCATTAGTCTAGTTCTAGTCAAATTTTAGGGTAAGTGTCCGTTTCCCATTGGGGGCCAGAGCCCTAGGAGTTCTAAAAGCACTGTCTTCAAGGTCTTAATCTGTTGGAGCACTTTTTGCCCCTTTTGTGTCCTGAGTGCCTTCCACTGACGGTCTGCTCTGCTGGGCAGGCGACTCTGCCTCCTGGAAGGCTGGACTGAGCACACCTGAACAAGGGGACACCTGCATGGCAGAGGCCACAGGCCAACAGGGGTGTCTCTCCTGGGGAGTTTACCAGGGGCTCTGCCTTACTCATTGTAGTCACTCTTAGTCAGTTGCTGCTTAGCAAATTGAAAGGTGATTGTTGTCTTTCTGTATGCAGATCTGGACGTTTTTCTTTTCATTTATCTATTGATTCATTCATTTATTATTTACGGTGCTGGGATTGAGTCCAGGCCATCACACTGACCTAGATCCCCAGCTCATTTTTTATTTTTGATTTCTGAGACAAGATCTTGCTAATTTGCTAAGATGCCTAGTCTGGACTTGGGATCCTCTTGCCTCAGTTTCCCAGAGTTCTGAGATGACATATGGGCCTGCACCACCAGGCCCAGCTCATTTTTTCTCTTATAAGGTGTTTTTATTTATATTTTTGAGACAGGGTCTCACTCTGAGTCCATGCTGGTTCTGAACTCACTGTGGAGCCCAAGCTGGCCATGGACTCACAACCAGCAGTCCTCCTGCCTCAGCCTCCCAAGTGCCACCATACCCAGTTTATATGGTGTTGGGGGATCAAACTCAGGTACTTAGCGCTTGCTAGGCAAGTGCTTTAACCACTGAGCTATTCCTTTAGCCCCTTAAAAGGTGTTTAAAAACAAACAATTTTAGGCTCTCAGTTGCTTCCAGTCTGAGATGGGCACATAGAACAAATGTAATTTCTACTACACATAAAAACTTAAACCTGAAAGTTTGTGTATATTTTATAGGGTTATTTTTATTTTTTGGAGACAGGGTCTTGCTCTGTGGTCCAGGCTGGTGCTGAATTCACTTCAGAGCCCAGACTGGCCTTGGACTCAACGGCAATCCTCCTGTCTCAGCCTCCCGAGTGCTGGGATTACAGGCGTGCGGTACCATGCCCAGCTTATGTGGTGCTGGGGAATCGAACTCGGGTATTTAGCGCTTGGCCTAGCGCTTGCTCAAGTGCTTTACCCACTGAGCCATTCCTCCAGCCCATATAGAATTATTTTTATACTTGGCCCTTATATACTTGCGTATCTACCAGTTGTTTAAGTATTATTTAAAATAATATTTGCTGAGGCTGGAGGAGTGGCACAGTAGTTAAAGCTCTTGTCTTGCAGATGCAAGGCCAGGAGTTCATTCCCCAGCACCATACAAAACTGGGTGTGGTGGCACACCCTGTAATCCCATCACACAGGAGACTCTGGCAGGCAGATTGTCCTGTGTCCAAGGCTAGTAAGGGCTACACCAGTGAGTTCAGGACCAGTCTGGGCTACAGAGCAAGACCCTGTCTTAAAAAAAAATGCTGATGAATTCTTACAAATCAAACTTTTCCTCCTTTTGAGGAGGAGAGGGTTATTGGAAATTGAACCTAGGGCCTTCATACTGAGCTACATCCCTATCCCATTTAAGTTCTGACTGTGAGACAGGTTTTCACTAAGTTGTTAATTCCATTGTGAGCTGGAAATTTCAGTATTCCTGACTCAGCCTCCCAGAATGCTGGGATTATAGGCCCGATCCCAGCTTGGCTCTTTATTATTTTTCTACAGTGTTGGGGATTGAAACCAGGGCCTCTGCAATGATCTACTTCCCTAGCCCTTTTTATTATGAGACAGAGTCTTGCAGCTCAAACTTGAGATCTGCCTTCCTCAATTTCTCAGACCGCTGAGATTATACATGTGGGCCACCATGCCTGGCTATCCATGGTTTTTCTTAACTAGTTGATGAAAGAGAAAGTAAAAATCATGTTTACATATTAAATGAGAAATTGTATCTTTTGAGCAAGTTAAGTAGCTGACTTCGTAATTGTACCAGTAGATACGAATCTTTTTTGTTTGTTTGTTTGGAGGAAGTGCAAGAAACTGAACCTAGTCTTTCTTGTGTTAGGCAAGCATTCTGCCCCTACACAGCATCTCCAGGTCAAAACATTTTTGCTAATGCATATATCTCGGCTCTTAAAATAGGTTGGGAAAGCTGCCAGTACTGAAAAAAACTGAGAAAGGTAGGTAGGGGTTGCTTCTCTGTGGATTGCTGACAGGGCTATGTTGTGGGTTGGGGGGTGTGATTACTAGAGGTGGAGCCTGAGGCCTTCACACAGCTTCATGACCAGCTCATTTGTGTTTTTGGTTTTGAGACCGAATCTAACTAAGTCGCTAAGTTGCGTAGGTTCGGCTTGAACTTGCCGTTCTTCTGCCTCAGCGTCCCGGAGTGCTGGGATAGGCCTGCGCTGCTGGCGCCTGGCTCAGAACTGTTGTTAACATTTACTGATTCAGTGTTTTATCTTTCCAGTGAAGAAAGTTTTAAATTGTTTTTTCAGGCTAGGCCCAGTGATGTACAGGGATAATCATAACACTCTGGGAGGTTGAGGCAGAAGGATTGCAAGTTTGAGCCCAGCTCAGGCGACTTAGCGATTTAGCAAGACCCTATGTCGACTAAAACAAAATAAAAGAGGCTAGTGATGTAGCTCAGGGCAAAGGCCCTGAGTTTACTCCTCAGTATCAAAATAAATAAATAAATAAATAGATAGATAGATAGATAAAAACTTTCCTTCAAGTTAGAGAGTAAGATAACTCCTTTGGTTATTTTATTTATTTTTATTTTATTTTATTTTTTGAGACAGGATAGTCTAGTCCTGAACTCATTGTATAACCCAGGCTGGCCTTGAACATACGGCAGTCATCCTGCCTCAGCCTCTGAGTGCTGGGATTATGGGCATGTGCCATCATGGCCAGCTTATATATGTTTGCTAGGCAAATGCTTTAACCACTGTGCACTCCAGCACCGGTGTTTCTTTTCTTTCATTTTTCTTTGGATGGTTTTATTCTTCAGTACAAACTAAACACACTTTAAAAAGAATTTTTTTAAAGGTGGGCATAGTAGTACATGCCTGTAATCCCAGCTACTTGGGAGATTGAGGCAGGAGAATTGTGAGTTCTAGGTCAGCCTGAGTCATACTTTAAGAGCCTGTCTAAAAATAAAAAATGAAAAGGAGGCTGGATGAATGGCTCAGTGGTTAAAGCACTTGCCTTGTAAATGCAAGGCCTTGAGTTCAATTCCCCAGCATAACATAAAGCCGGGTGTGTTGGTGTACACCTGTAATCCCAGCACTTGGGAGGCTGAGTCAGGGGGATTGTCCTGAGTCCAAGGCCAGTATGGGCTACACTGAGTTTAGGACCAATCTGGGCTACAGAGGGAGACCCTGTCTCAAATAAAAGAAAAAGAAGTGGAAAGGACTTGGAGTCTGGGCATGGTGTTTCATGCCTGTAACCCTAGCACTTGTGAGGTTGAGGCAGGAGGATCACAAGCTTGAGCCCAGCCTGGGCCTCTTGTAACTTGGTGAGACTGTGTCTCAAAATCAAAAGTAACTGAGTGTGAGGCTCTGGGCTCTATCCCCAACACTGCACGCATACACCCCCACACATGCGTGCGCACCTGGGAGTATAGCTTAGTGGTGGAGCACCCTGGGTTCAATCCCTGTCACCACAAAGAAGACAAACCAAAATGGAAACACCGCTTAGAAATTAACCTTGGAAGTCTAGCTTTTCCAATAAATAATGAGTTCTTTGCATGCTCTGTTATACTTCATTGCATCTGTGGGATTTACGTTTTTACTTTCCCTGTCCATCTTATTGAGATATGATTTGTATGTGGCAAATTGCAGTTACAGCAGTCTCTAGCCTTTCTGGCACCAGGGACTGGTTCTGTGGAAGACATTTTCTGCAGATCAGGTGGGGCAGGGAAGTGATTCAAGTATATGACATGTGTTATGCACTTTATTTCTATTATTATGACATTATAATATGTAATGAGATAATGGTACAGCTCACTGTAACACAGAGCCCTGAGAGGATGCAGGGCTCAAGCCGTGATTCATTCATGGGTGGGCCTCACCTCCTGCTCTGAAGCCCATCTCCTAATAGGCCATAGTGTGGGAGTTGGGGAGCCCTGGTTTAAAATGCTTTTTTCTTTTTTTGAGACGGAGTCTTGCTTTGTAACCCAGGCTGGTCCTGAACTCACTGGTGTAGCCCAGGATAGCCTTGCACTCAGGACAATCCATCTGCCACAGCCTTCTGAGTGCACGGATTACAGGAGTGTCTACCACACCCACCTTTATGTGGTGCTGGGGAATCAAATTCATGGCCTTGTGCTTACAAGGGAAGCACTTTAACTGCTGTGCCAGTCCTGGTTTAAAATGTTTTTAAAGAATTTTGTGGGCTAAAGAACTAACACAGTGGTTGGAGCACTTGCCTAGCAAGGACAAGGCTATGAGTTCGATTCCCCAGTACCGCGTAAACCAGGTGTGTGTGATTGCCCACATCTGGAATCCCAGCATTTGGGAGGTTGAGGCAGGAGGATTGCTGTGAGTTCAAGACCAGACTAGACTACAGAACAAGACCCTGATTTTTTAAAAAAAAGAGTTTTCAATAAATATAGTCGTGCCCCATGGCACCAGCCTATAATGTCCCCACTCTGGGAGGCTGAGGCAGGAGAGCATGGACCAGCCTGGGCAACTTAGCAATTTAGTAAGACCTGCCTCAAAAATCAAAAATAAAAATAGGCTCAGCCTGCAGCCTCTGGACTTGATCCCAGTACCAAACCAAACCAAACAAAAACCCCAGATGTGGGGCTGGAGAAATAACGCAATGGTTGAGCACTCACCCAGCAAGAGCAAGGTCCAGGGTTTGATTCTTCAGCACCACATAAGCTGAGTGTGGTGGCGCACTCCTATAATCCCAGCACTTGGGAGGCTGAGGCAGGAGGATTGCCATGAGTCCAAAGCTAGCCTGGGCTACATAGTGAGTTCAGGACCAGCTTGGACTAGAGAGCAAGACCCTGTTTCAAAAACAAATAAAAATAAAAACCCCACAAATGTATATATCTTTTTTCAACCCCAACCTAGAAAGGATCTTGCTCTGTAGTCTAAGCTGCTCCTGAACTCACCGTGGAGCCCAGACTAACTGCCTCAGCTTCCCAAGTAGCTAAGGTTTATAGACTTGTGCCACCGTGCCTGGCTTGTTTTCACTTTTGACTATTATGAATGATGCTGCCAAGAACATTTGTGGACAAGTTTTTTTTGTGTAAGCATTTATTTTCAGTTAGCTGGTATATTAGAGGGGCATGTGGTAATTCTGTTTTTGTTTTTATTTATTTATTTATTTGGAGATAAGGTCTCACTCTGTAGTCCAGGCCGGCTCTGAACTCACTACATAGCCCAGGCTGGCTTTGCGCTCACAGCAGTTCTCCTGCCTTCTGAGTGCTGGGTTTACAGGAGTGTGCCAACAGCCAACATGCCCAGCTTTTTTTTTTTTTTAAATGTGCCACTGGGGAATTGAACCTAGGGCCTTGTGCCTGCTAGACAAATGCTTTACTCACTAAGCTGTAACTCTCAAGCCCCTTTATTAACTTTTTGAGGAATCATTGGATTATTTTCCACAGAGCTATGCCATTTTTGTATTCCTTTCCAACACTTATGATAGCCAACCTAGTGGCATAGAAGGGCCGGGGCTTTTTGTTAAGATACATAAATAAAAGATAAAGTACAGCTAGACTGTTGCCACAGAATTGGTATGGGGAGTAAATGAACATGTATTAATATCAGTTTATGTGTTTTAGGAGGATGGAATCAGGCAAGTTCTGGAGGAGATGAAAGCTTTGTATGAACAAAACCAATCTGATGTGTAAGTTTTGATAAGACTAATATTTTAAAATAAATAATATGTTAAAATCAGATAACTGCATTAGTTTCTGGATGTAATTTAAATTTTTTTTCTGATCCTGATCATACTCTAGCTGTATAAATTAGCACAAGATTAGGGCTTAGAGGAATTTGTGCTGATTGTTGCTCTGTGGGCTGAACTCGTGCTTGACACATGGTAAATGCTTAATGAGAATTGTTTGTGGTTTGGCAATTAGGAAGAGAAAAGAATTAAGATACATCTAAAAAGATGAGACTTAAAACTCTAACAAAGTGAAACATGTAGTTTCTGGTTTCAGGAGGCTACTACTTTGCAGGTCAGGAGAGGACTCTCGGGTAGTTATGTAGCGCTGAGCATGGAAATGGGTGCAAGAAGAATCTGGGTCCTGTGGCAGACCTGACAGGTCCCAGTGACCTGGTAGAGTCAGACACAGAAGGGCACTGAGTGCTGGGTCAGTACTGAAGAGGTCAGGGTCCCAACCTAGAGAAGATGCAGGGTTTCCTCTGGCTTGTTAGCTATACTGTTTTTATGCATTACTTAGACATGGAAATCAATAGTGTGCTAATTTGGGCTCAGAGGATGATAGGAACATTTTCCAGGTGACAGAGAGGCTGAAGCCACCCGACACAGGGCAAACGTTGGTCCTTCCTTTGGACCTCATGGCACCCATTGGTTCCTGCAGCGCGCATCCAGCAACAGATGGCTGACAGATGGCCCTGGCATCCCTGCAGTGGGTGACACAGGCCAGATTCCTATCCCTGTGGCCCACCCAGTCTCCTGCAGGAGATGGATACTAACACATACCTCTGGAGGGAGAGGTGTTACGAGGGATGGAAGGCCTCAGGGTGCTTCAGGAGACAGAGAAGGTGGACCATTGAGAGGGGAGCAGGTGTTCTCTGCAGGGAGGGCTGCATCAGTGGCCTGAGGAGAACTGGTGATGGGCAGAAATGGGTTAAAGATGTGTACTCCGGGGGCAGGAGGAGTAGCTCAGCAGTTGAAGCACCTGCTCGCTATATACCTGAGTTTGATTTCCCAGCACCACATAAGCTGGCTATGGCGGCACACAACTGTAATCCTAGCACTTGGGGATGAGGCAGGAGGATTTCTGTGACTTGGAGGCTAGTCTGGGCTACATAGTGAGCTCCGAACCAGCCTGGACTACAAAGTGAGACCCGGTCTCAAAAAATAAAATGATGTGTCCTACCATACTCTATGTGGTGCTGGGAATTTGAACCCAGGGTACTTTCATTGCTAAGGTATTTCCCCCATCCCTTTATATTTGATTTTGTGCCAGGGTCCCACTGAGTCACCCAGTCACCCAGGCTGGGCTTGAATTTGTAATTTTCCTGTCTCAGCTCCACTAGAGTGCTGAGATTATAGGCCTGTACAACTAGGCCTAGCTAATGTGAGTTTTTAAAACAAGTCCTTATATACTTTGTATAATGTTAGGTCAGGTACTCTTTCCTTATAACCTGGAGCACATTGTGAGTAATGTGGAGAATAAATCTTGACAGAAGTGTATGGAACAGATCTTAGAGGCTGAGGATTGTAGCTTAGTGATGGAGCTCTTGTTTAGCCTGGGTGAGGCCTGGGTTCAATCCCCCCATACTGGGGGGGAGAAAAAAGGTAAAGGGAAAAAAAAATCACATTGAGCTATATCCCCAACTCCTCCCCACTGTTTTAAAAATTAATTTTAAAACAGGTCTTGCTAAGTTGCCCAGGCTGGGCATAAATTTATGATCCTCCTGTCTCACCTTCCACAGTGCTGGGATTACAGGACTGCGCCACCAGGCCTAGCAACACAAAACAAAACAGACAAACGAAAGTCTTGAAGACATGGTGGATGGAATCTGTTTTCCCTTTCTCTCTCCCCCTTTCTTTTCCTTCCTTCCTTCCTTCCTTCCTTCCTTCCTTCCTTCCTTCCTTCCGACACTGAGCTTGAACCCAAGCATCACTAATAACCAGGCAAACACTCTGAACGCTGAGCTACCGCCTACCCTTTTTATTTCCTACTTTGTTTTGGAGCAGTGGTTTGCTATGTTGCCCAGGATTGCCTCAAACTTGTGATCCCTCTGCCTCAGCCTCCTGAGTAGCTGGAATTATACAGGGTGTGCCACCAAGTGAATTGAATTTTCCCTTTATTTTCAGGCTTAGCGTAGTGCCTGGTATGGGGTAGGTACTACACAGTTGAATCTTTTTCTTATTCGTCAGGTTCCTTTAAAAACTGCAAAGTAAATCCTTATTCATTCTGTATGGCTTGTTGTAAAATGTAATACTTAAATACTAGGGATATAGTTTTTATAGGGAAAACCAAAATTCTCTTCTGTGAATAACACTAATGTAATGTGTAAAGTACGTGTGCATAGTTGGAGACTGTCTGTTAGAGGAGTAAAGGACCGTTGTGAATCTGCCTTAACTTTAGTATAATGAGGATTTGGAAAAACCACTGAAAGGAAAGTATGACCTCAAAGAAAAAGGCATGAGGCCCCAACTTTCTGAACTGGAGTGTTAGGTTTGTCTCTTGTGTCAGCATGATAAAGGAATTCCAAGAGAGTAAACACAGTGTTGGAAACAACAGCGATTAGTCAGTGTACAAAAATGTTAGGCACCAGATTGTTAAGTAAAATGTGCCTGGTAGTGCGATCTTAGACAGTTATTTTGCTGTTGACTTTTTAGCATTATAAATATGTGTGGGGCTGGGGTATAGCCTAGTGGACAAAGCACTTGTCTGGCAGCTCAAGGCCCTAGTTTAAATTTCTCAGCACCACATAAAAATAAGCTGGACATGGTGACACATGCCTGTGTAATTCTCTCTGGAGGCTGAGGCAGGATTCCTGTGAGTTCAAGGCCAGCCTGGACTACATAGTGAATTTAGGACCAGCCTGGACTACCAAACAATAGAAGCCCTGATGCAGAGGCAGTTAGGTTACTGATTAGTGGTAATTACAAATGGATAGAAACAAGTCAGTAGTTGGCTTTCAAATCTTTTTGTATACAAAAAAGTAAATGCACGTGCTTAACACTTTTGCTGTTTAAATGCTCTTGTAAGGAATGAAGCAAAGTCGAATGGACGAGGTGATTTGATACCAGCCATCAAGTTTCGTCACTGTTCTTTGTTAAGAAATCGACGCTGCATGGTAGCCTATTTGTAAGTTTCTCAATTTTTGCTAGGGGTGGCTGGGAGTCTGGGAGGGTTTTCCTTGTGGTTTGGTCTCCCAGATAACCTTTACAAGCAGTAAACTTGTTTTCTTATAGACATTCTAAGGTCTTTTTTCAGTTTTTAAATTTTTATTATTAAAAATAGCAATACTTATAAAAGAAGGAAGAATAATAGAATGAACTCCATTGAGCCATCAGAGTCCTTTCTGTCATTACTTGTAGTACGGAAGATTGAAACCAGGTCCAGGCATGGGTTAGGCAAATTCTGTGCCACTGAGCCACAGCCAGCCTTCCGTTTGGACTTCAGCCCTGGACCACTGAACAGCACTTTTATGACATCTGACCAGTCCATGCGCATGTTTCCTCCGTTGTTCCCAGGATGGCTTCTTATGGTGTGGTTTGTTCCTGCTAGGAGCCAGAAGTGTCATAATTCATAGGTTGTTTTTGAGTCTTGATCAGATGACTTCTGGTCTCCTTGATGCCTTGTCTGTCTGTTCTCTGGTGCTTATCCCAGGTATGACCGGCTGCTTCGGATCAGAGCACTCCGGTGGGAATATGGCAGCGTCTTGCCAAATGCCTTACAATTCCACATGTCTGCTGAGGAAGTAAGTTACCATTGTTGTGCAGGTTTGTGAGAATGCTGAGGTTCAGCATATATTGATTTTTTAAAAATCTGTTTTTCAGGGGCTGGAGGAATAGCTCAGCAGTGAAAGTGCTTGTCTAGCAAGTGCTAAGTACCCAAGTGTGATTCCCCAGCACCATATAAGCTAGGCGTGGTGGCACAGGCCTGTAATCCTAACACTCAGGAGGCTGAGGCAGGAGGATTTCTGTAACTTGGAGGCCACTCTGCCTACATAATGAGCTCATAACCAGCCTGGACTAGAGTGAGCTGTCTTTAAAAAAAAAAAAAATCTGTTCTTTAACAATTCTGGCCTGAATATTTCATATATATGAGGTTGTATTTTGGTTAGGGTCCTAAGAGAGGCAGACTTAATGGAAATTATATATATATATATATATATATATATATATATATGAATGAGGGACTTGGGGAATTTATTTGGAGGGCTTACAAGACCAAGGAGCCTGAGTCCAAATTGGCCGTATGCATGTGGGAGTGGCCACTCACCTGTGAGATAGGGAAGATAGCTGGCCCCGGACTGTGGGATGGCCAGTGCAAGTCGGCTTCAGCTCGTTGTCCCTAGGCAGTGGCAGAATGACCGAGACCTAAAGACGGCGCTGAGTCTGTAGTAGAGAGACCAGCAGCGTGAGGACAGGTGTGGGTCAGTGTCTGGAGATGGTGGCGGAGGCCGAAGCTCTCCCAGGAGAAGAAGCTGTAGTAATCTTCTTTCTTCTTCCTTTTGGTCTAGTTCACGTTGATTGGGCCAGCCACACCAGCGTGGGTGTTCTTCTCTCATTTGCTAGTTTACAGGTCGATCACACGTACCCGAAAGCTCTGCCCAAGGCATTCCCTAATCCCATAGAGTTGATATAATTCCTCCAACTGTCACAGGTGGACAGTAATTCTAAATATTAGTTTATAACAACTGGCATTGTAATTTAGGTGTTTTCCATAAAATGAATGTGTATGAACATGCTTTTTTTTTTTTTCGTTGTGTGTTACATTGGGGATGGAGCCTAGGGCTTTCACACTGAGCTACATTCCCAGCCTACTTTTTACTCTTAATTTTGAGACAGGTTTTCACAAAGTCACCAGTTTGTCCAGGCAGGACTTGAACTTGCAATTCTCCTTTCTCAGCTTCTCACAACGCTTAGATTGCAGGCCTGCGCCACTGTGCCCAGACTCTTCCCCCAGCTCCCATAGCAGTCTGGCTTAGTTGTTGCACAGGCTGGGCTTGAACTTGTGACCTTCCTGCCTTAGCCTCCCAGAGCAGTGGGATGACAGGTATATACACCTCTCCCAGCTATATGTATATATATACTTTCCTGTCAACATTGCAAGTTCATATTGGTAATGAAACTTGATTTATTCAGTTGGTCAGGCAGAGTTTGCCCTATAGTTTTTTGTTTGTTTGTTTGTTTTGTTTTGTCTTTGTTTTTTCTTTTGAGACAGGGTGTCAGTCTGTAGCCCAGGCTGGCCTTGGACTTAGGGCAGTCCTCCTGCTTCATCCTCCTGGGTACTGAGATTACAGGTGTGTGCCACCATGCCTAGCTTTATGTGGTGCTGGGGAATCGAACTCAGGGCCCTGTAAGCTTTAAATGCTGTGCCATTCCTCCAGCCCCTGCCCTAGAGGATTGACTTCAGGCTGACTTGAATTCAGATCCTGCTTCTCCCATTATCTAATCTTGTACTACTGTGGATCAAGCTGAGGCTTCACGCTGAGCTACATTCCTCCTAATTTTTGAGTTCTTATTTTGAGACAGGGTCTCACCAAGTTGCTAGGTTGCCCAGGCTGGACTCGAACTTGTGATCCTCTTTTCTCAGCCTCCCAGAATGCTGTGATTAAGGGCCTGCACCACCAGAACCAGCTTCCACCATCTGATCTTGGGCCAGAGGCCTGACCTTTCTCTGTGCCTGAGTTCCTTCACTTCCACATGACATTCATGGTGCCCGGCAGCCATCTGCAGGTGTGCCCTTGTTCCAGGCACAGCCACAGTCCTTTAACTCAGTCTTCCCCAGGTGTAATTCTCCAGCATGATTCGTAGAACTCAGCACAGCAATGTGCAGCAGACATCTGTGTCCGAGAACAAACGGACTGTATGTCAGAACAGGCAAAAAGGAAGCCCACAGGTGGAGGGCTAGGAGGGTCACAGATGAAGCTTTGGGTGCCGTCTTCCCATGGAGTCAGAACTTAGCATCCTGTATTACCGTCTCGTACAGCAGCAGCACACACAGATTGTGTCACCCAGGGTGCTCCCGTTAGTGCTGGGGCTTGTTCTAGAGCCTTGATTGGCTAGATCACTGGCCCTGGGACTCCATCCTTATTCCCCTTCCTGGAGGTCAGGCACTTGTCAGGGCCTAAAGCCCAGGCTTGCTGTCACATGGTTGGTCCTTCTGAGGGAGCTGGGCCCCGTGTTAGCACAGATGGTCCACAGAGCTATTCCGGGTCACCAGAGTAACACATGCTCCCAGCCCCTGTGAGTCCTGAGGGACTCCTGTGCCTTGAGAAATCCCCTGGGTCCAGGAATGAGGACAGAGGGCCAGCTCATTTATTCAGTACACAATAGGGCTCTCACAGGGCTGGTGCAGAGCTCCTCATGCTTCGCAAGTGCTCCGGGGATCTTTGCTGGAGAGCAGAGCCCACCATCACAGCGCTTACTGCTCAGCACATTGCCCCTGGCTGCCAGACTGTCTCTTTGCTTGCTGTCATTGCTGTGTTTTCATTCTGTCCCATTTTCTGGATAAGAAATAATTGGTATTTTGGCACACAAGGAAGGACAAAATAGGTAACATGTAAGGGCTTCAGATTCCATCTTCTGATTTGCATGGTGTTTGTGCCCAGGTTTGTTTATACTAATGGAGCGTAGGAATTTCTTTTGTGTGTTCTATAATGAAATGAACAGGATGTTTTATTACTTCTGTAATGGCGATAGCTTTAGTGATTGTCTCAGTTCCTTTTTCGTTGCTGTACTCAATACCTGACACACACAAATTTAGGAAAGGAAAGGTTTATTTTAGCTTCCAGTTTCAGATGGTCACAGTCCATTCAGGGGTGGCCAGCAGCAATTGAAGTACATGGCAGAGGCAGAGGTGGAGGCAGCTTCTCAGGACGTCACCAACAGGCAGGCAGGTAGACTCATCGAGACTAGTCCGAGTCCCAGTCTTAGTCTCTCCTGCATCTGGGTATCGAAGGTGTGGCCACTACACACCCTTAGTCTTAACTCACAGGCCTTTAGTCTTAACTCACACACCCCTTATCCCAACACCTGCAATCTACCTCTCCAGGCCAGACCCCAATCCAGCAACATTACATGGCTCCATAGACAATCCATAACATTAAAATACATGAGACTTTTGGGGGACACTCCAGATCCTAACCACAGCAGTGATTTTTTTTTCTCATGTGATCTATTAGATATCTCTTACAGTTTAAATCAGCACTGGCTTAATGTCCCCACCATGTTGTGAACTCTGAACCTTTTAGTAAATTACCTAACCTATTACAGCTTCAGTTCATCATCAATAAAAAGGAAATATAATAGTGCTTATATCATGGGAATAATAAAATAGTGTATGTTAACATTTTAGCAAATTCCAGGTACGTAGGAATGCTTTACAGTGATTAGTATGGATGTCGATGACCTCAGTGTTTGGATGTGTTGTGACAGTAATCGTGAGGAGCCTGGCTAGAGTTGGGGCCAACATGACGCAGATACAGCTGTGCTTGGACTCCTGAGAATGTGAAGGTGCCTGTGTGGACAGCATAGAAGGGTCTTCTCTGTCTAATTTCATTTTATTCTTTTATTTTTATATTTATTTATTTTTGAGACAGGGTCTTACTCGGTGGTCTAGGCTGGTCCTGAACTCAGTTCGGAGCCCAGGCTGGCCTTGGACTCATGGCAATCCTCCTGTCTCAGCCTCCCGAGTGCTGGGATTACTGGCGTGCGCCACCACGCCCAGCTTATGTGGTGCTGGGGAATCAAACTAGGGTATTTAGCGCTTGCTAGGCAAGCGCTTTAACCGCTGAGCCATTTCTCCAGCCCCTCTGTCTAATTTTAAAGCAGTGAAATCTTTCACGGTTTCTTTAGCTCTCTCTCTTTTTTAAAATAACCCAGCTTGCTGTTTACATGTAGAATTTTCAAGCCACTTATGTAAGAGAGAATGAGAATAGGTATTATTCTTATTAGTAATTTTCTAGCCTGAGCTACAGAGTGAGAACTCAGTCTCAAAAAAAAAAAAAAAAAGAGACAAAGAAAAAGGAAGCATAAATAAAAGTGGACTAAGAATGTAGCTTGTTGTGAAGGCCTGGGTCTCAGTGCCCAGTACCACCACCACCAGGGAAAAAAAAAAAAAAGTATGTCTTGAGGTTGTTGGGGTAGTTTTCTATTTCTGTGTCATCTTGTGGGAGCTGTACTTGACCTTTTGTAGCGGTCTTCAGTGCTGGGAAATGTGGAGGGTGGGCCTCATTTTCAGTGTGGATGTGGAAGTGACCCAGCACTATTTGTTGAAATGATCCTTCTGTTTCCAGCTGCTCTACATGGTGCCACCTTTGTTGTACACTGAGTGTCACGGCATTTCTGGATTTTGGATGGGAAGGCTTTGTATTCTGTTCCATTTGTCTGTCTGTCCTTGCACCAATTCCACAGTTGTGGTTACTGAAACATTTATGATGTATCTTGAGCAAGTATTTCTGTTTCTTAAGTGTTTCAGCTATTTTGTCTCTTTTTATTTCCAAGTAAATTTTAGAGGTGATATTGTACATCAAGCCCTGAGACTTCACATCAAGCTACACCCCAGGCCATTTATTTATTCATTCATGCATTCATCTCTCTGTGTATCTATATGAGATAAGGTCTTACCTTATAGTCTAGGCTGATCTTGAACTTACCATGTGGCCCAGGCTGGCCTAGAATTGATGGCAGTCCTGCCTCAGCTTCCCGAGTACTAAGATTATGGTGTATGCCACCATGCCCAGCCGGCATGTGGTACTGGAGGACTAAACCCAGGGCCTTGTGTTTCCTAGGCAAGTGCTGTAAGCACTGAGCTATGCTCTGAGTCCCTTTTATTTTGATTTTGAGACAGCGTCTTACTGAATCACTAAGTTGCCCAGGTTGGGCTTGAATTTGCAGTCCTTCTTCCTCAGCCTCAGAGAGGGAGGGGATTATAGGCCACTGAGCTTGACTTTTTAATTTAATTTTATTTTTGTTTTTGAGATAGTGTCACTCATTCTCCGGCCTCCGCCTCCCAAGTGCTGGGAAGTTGAACTCAGAGCCTTGTGCTTGCTGGGCAAGCACTTTAACTGCTGTGCTATTCCTCCAGCCCCAACTTCCACTTTTTTAAAAAGTTAAATAACTTGATTGAGAACAGGGGTACCTGTTCATTTTGTTGGCCATTGGTCCTCAGTGCCCAGTGCATGTTGGGCCCTCTGAGGTGCCTGTGTTGAAGTACCCATGAGCACATGGTCACGGCGACCACTGGGCTGGTGTCTCTCTAAAAGGGTGAGTATGTAGTTTGTGCACATTTTCCTATAATTTCATCAGTTAACTTTATCTGTTTGCAGATGGAGTGGTTTAATCATTACAAAAAGTCCCTTGCTACTTATATGAGGTCCCTGGGAGGAGATGAAGGCTTGGACATCACACAGGACATGAAGCCTCCGAAAAGCCTGTACATTGAAGTATGTATAACTTAAATGTGTAGATCGTGCCACCTCTTATCTGAAATGAGGGAAGAATAAAATAGTCGCTTCTCTTTAAAAATGAAGCCAGGTAAGCTGGGCGTGGTGGCACATGCCTGTAATCCCAGCACTTGGGAGGCTGAGACAGGAATATTGTCATGAGTCCAAGGCCAGCCTGGGCTCCATAGTGAGTTCAGGACCAGCCTGGGCTACAGAGCGAGACCCTGTCTCAAAAAAAAAAAAAAAAAAAAAAAGAGTGTCCCGAAAAACCCTGGTGTGCCTCTCTGAGCCTTTCAGGCTTGGGCTCTTTTTTTTTTAATGGTCCTGCCTACATCCGACTTCCTGTTATGGCTGCCGAGCGCGGCTTCTCCCAAGCTGGTCTAGGCTCCAAGCGCCTTTTCTAGATGGAAAGCTTGTACCTCTGCCGGCTTGTGTCTGGAGGCTGGGGCTACCAGCTGCTGTCAGGTCCCTCTTCTCCCAGATCCGTGCTGACCTCGGTCTGAGGGTCCCAGTTCTGGGTGGGCTTTCCTCCCTCTACAGATGCCCGGATGCCTGCAGCTCTCAGCCTTTGGCACTTGCCCTGGGGCAGCTTCCTTGGCCACTGTGTCCGTGTCGTCCCCTCCCTCTGGTGTTCCTTGGGGATTTCTGATCTTCTCCTGGCCTCCTTCCACTTGTGCCATTGTTCCTCCCTCTCCTCTCCACAGTGAGGAGGCAGTTTCTGATGATACTCTCAACTTTTAAAGTGGGTCCCTGGTGAGACATTGTGCAGCTCTGTTGCTTGCTGCCGTATTTCCCAGAAGTCAGCTTAATCCCGTGCAGTGTTGATAGTATCTTTTACCGAATCTGTAACTTGCAAATGTTTTCTTCCATTTTATGGGTTTCTTCCTTATACTGTAGATAGTGTCTTTTGATGCAGAAAGTATTAAAAATTGATATCCAGTTTATCTGTTTTTCCTTTTGTTGCTTGTACCTTTTGGTGTCATATCCAAGAAACCCCTGCCAAAACCATTGCGGTGAGAGAAGATACGATTTTGTTGTTTTGTTTTGAGACTCGCTTTATAATCCAGGCTAGTCCTGAACTCACAGCAGTCCTCCTGCCTCAGCCTCCTGAGTGCCTGGTTTATGTGGTGCTGAAGAGTTGAACGCAAGGTTTTGCGCTTGCTAGTCAAGTGCTTTAACTGCTCTGCTATTCCTCTGGCCCCAGAGAACATACTTTGTATGATACCTTTATAATTAATTAAGAATTTATAGCCTGACCATTTGATCTATCCCAGCTGCTCAGGAGGTTCAAGTAGGACAATCACTTGAACCTGGAACTTTGTAAACAGCCTGGTCAGCACAACAAAACTCTATCCTCAGAAAAAGAATTGGGTAAATATTACTATTATTTTTTTCTTATAGGTGCGGTGTCTGAAAGACTATGGAGAATTTGAAATTGATGATGGTACTTCAGTCCTATTAAAAAAAAATAGCCAGGTATTTCTTCTCACTGGATACTTTAAATCTTTCTTTCTTTCTTTCTTTCATGTTGAGGATCAAGCCTGGAGTCTTCTCACTGAGTTATGTCCCTAGCTTATTTGTACTTTGGATTTTGAAAGAGGGTCTTGCAGAGTCACTAAGTTTTCATACTGAGCTCAAACTTCCCATCCTTCTGCTTGAGCTTCCCACAGGGCTGGGATTGCAGGCCCGCGGCACTAGGCCTAGCTTTCTGTAAATATTATAGGGTGTTCAATGTGGACATACTGGAATCAGTGAAGTAACTTCCACCTTTGATGACCGCTGTCCTGTAGGCATTATGGTTAGTATACACACTGCACTTTGTCAAAATGCTAAGAATTGAAGCAAATGTTTGTTGTAAGAAAAGTGTAAATTTTCTAGGATATTGTTTATACTTATTACTAAGAATCTTTCATAGAATTTTTATAATGCGTCTGCTAGTTAAATGGTAGGTTATTTAAATGGTAGATTATTTTGAGACTATTAACTGTTGGATTTAGCTCCTACTTCTTCTCTTTCTTTCTCTTTCTTTCTTTCTTTTTCTTTCTTTCTTTGAGACAGGGTCTTGCTCTCTAGCCCAGGCTGATCCTGAACTCACTATGGAGCCCAAGCTGGCCTTGGACTCACAGCAATCCTCCTGCCTCAGCCTCCAAATGCTGGGATTACAGGCATGTGTCACCACGCCCAGTTTATGTGGTGCTGGGGAATCGAACTCGGGTACTTAGAGCTTGACTTAGTGCTTGCTAGGCAAGTGCTTTAAATGCTGAGCCATTCCTCCAGCCCCAAAGGCTCTATGTCTTAAAAACAAATTTTGAGGATACCCAAAGCCTTCCATTATAAAGCTGCAGTATCACTGCCACACGTCATCCAGGCGAGGCAGTGACACCACAGAAGCAGGTGATGCAGCAGTGCTCCCATGTGTCTGGGCTCCCAGCAAGGTGCGTGACTCGAGACTCCATGGCACTCTGCCCTGGGCCACCCGCTTACTGGCTCCTGTGGTGTAGACCACAGAGGCAGAGCTTTCCACTTGAATGCTTTTAACTTGGTCTCTGCTCTCACCGTGCCATCAACCACATTCTGAAACCTATTCAACTCTTTGATACTAAGGGCCATGTGAAGTGTCCGGCCACACCTACACTGTGCAGACATTATCGTGGATGACTGCCATCCATATGATGTAGACACATAGACATTAGTGGGGAACATTTTCTCCCTCTCTCTCTTCGTACCAAGGATGGAGCCCAGGGCCTTCATATTGAGCTATATTCCCACCCTATATTTAGTTTTGATTTTGAAACAAGGTCTTGCTGAGTCACTTAAGTTGCCTGGGCTGAGCTCAAATTTGCCATCCTCCTGCCTCCGCCTCCCAGAGGGTTGGGATTCCAAGCCTGTGCCACTGGGTCTAGCTTGGGAAGACATTTTCTTACACATATTTTAAAATACTTATCAGGTAGCAGGCATTTGATTTGCCCAGAAATTATAACACCTTTCTTTTTTTTTTGTGGTACTGGGATCGAGTTCAGGGCTTTGACATTGCTACATCTCCAGCCCATTTTTTGTTTAAATTTTTTTATTTATTTACATCTCACATTCCTTTCCCTCCCTACCCTTTCTCCACAGAGGCCATCTTCTTACTTTTGTCCATATCCTTATAATTTTAATGGCTTGGTGTTTCTCATATTAGAAAAACCATACGATACTTAACTTTTGGGCCTGATTCATTTTGCTGAGAAGAGTCTCAAAGTGCAACCATTTTCCCACAAATGACTCAAATTTGTCATTCTCAGTGGCAGAGTAACACTCCATTGTGTATGTATGCCACCTCTTTAGCCAGTCATCTGTCCCTGGCTCAACCCAGTTTTGGTTTCTGATTTTGAGGCAGTATCTTGGCAGACTGCTGTGCTCCCCACACTGCTCGCAATCTTAGGATTCTCCTTCAGCCTCCCAGAGTGCTCCAGGGTTCCAGGCCTGTGGTATGGGGCTGCTCTGCTCTTCCTCGTAATAGCATCATTAGAGTAACCATTACATGACCTGTTTAAAGGCTCAGCCACCAGTCTGCATAACAGCTCAAGGCCTGCATGTCATCATGACTTTTTGGAAGAGCTCAGTCACGGGCCTTCACAAGCCTGCTGTGTTTGAGATGCAGGACCTTTGGGTGCCATATTGCTGAATCACATTTTGCTTCTCGAATAGTTTCTTGTTGTTGTTGTTTTTAGTACTGCAAAATAAACCCAGGGCCTTGATGTCTGTAGGAAAAATGTACCTTGAGACAACTATGCTTAGTGAAGTGAATCAAACACAGAAGCTTAAATATCACATGGTTTCTTTAGAAAACCTCAGATTAGTCTGAGGAATCTACAGGAATAGGTAATTAAAGAGTCAAATAAGGATTATGGTAGGAAATAGGTAGATTTTGTAGACAAGGGAAGAGAGGTGGGGTGTGAGAATGTGAAAGGGGGAGGGAGGTAAACACAATGAAGGTGCAGTATGCACATGTTCCAGTTTCTCAAGTTGAACTGCAAATGCATGCAAATAAAAATAATGATTCTGAGGGGAAAAAACAAACTCCTGCCCTTTATACTGAGTTACATCCCCTGCCCTTTTTAATTTTAGTGTTTATTTTGGGACAGGGTCTTGGTAGGTTGTTAAATCACTGAGGCTGGGCTTCAGTTCATGAGTGTCCTGCCTCAGTCTCCCAGGGTGCTGAAGTATGAATCTTCATGTCTAGAGAGGCCTGTCCTCTCACACCAGAGGCTGTTCTCCTGGGGTGCGTGCCAGCTAGCTGCTAGCTGGTGCCAGTGTCTGCACACACAGCCTCTGAATAGTACCCATGTTGTAGTTATGAGTACTTTTAATTCTTTGAGGGTACAGGAGACATGTTATTGCTATTGGCACTAAAAGAATAAATGTTAATCTCTCAAACCCTTGAACAGTTTCCTGGTGAAGACACTCCTTTTTATTGTCTTCTTGGGACCCTGTGCCCCTCACCTCTGTTCCTAGGTTTTGTGCATAAATTCAGATGTACTGTAGGAAGTACCTGCTAGAATTCAGAAGACTTTAGTCAAATTTAAGCAAACTGAATTCATTTATAAAAGTAAAAATTCTGTGTGCCTCCAAGTGGCTCATTTTTCAGTTGATTATAACAGTAGATATGGTCAAGTTTAGCTTTTCACTTGGCTATGGGAGTTTGAGAAATAATCAGGGCTACATTTTAACGATATCAAGTGTCTTTAAAAGCGTCTCCGCACCCTCCCCTCAGCACTTCTTGCCTAGGTGGAAGTGTGAGCAGCTGATCAGACAAGGAGTTCTGGAGCATATCCTGTTGTGACCATGGCCCTGGGGACCACCTGCAAGATGTTCCAGGCCCCGCCTGGCTTTGAGCTGTGCTCAGCTCCAGATGTCCACACCTCAACCCCTCCTCACTGGCCTCCTGTCCCCGTGACTGTGAATGTGTGTGTATTTTTTATTTTTAAGATACTCCCAAGGGCTGTGACGTACCTCTGTGGTGGAGCGCTTGCCTGGCATTCACTAGGCCCTGAGTTTCATCTTTAGCACTGCAGGAAAAAAAATGAGTATGTGGCCAAGGAGTCCAGCTGGCTAACCGCTGAGGGGGTGTGTTTTCCTGAGTTGTATACCCTTCTTCCTGCTCCTTTTGTAGTAAGCAGTGTCTGTGATAATAACACCTCACAGCTGTGCAGGGTGGTTTTATAAATGAAAGCAAACAGTACTGTGTTTGAGTCTTTTTTAGAAAACAGCAGTCGCGTGGCTGCACAGGCAGAAGGCCTCTTGTGCCTCTGGTGCGCGCACCCTGGGTAGGAACGGGCATATGCCATGTTCTCTGCGCAGCCGTGCTGCAGCTTTGCCCTGTTGTCCACAGGAGGCGCCGGGGCGCTTTGGGACATGGTTAGATTCTGAGGTGCCCACCTCACCAGTGCCTTGGTTCGGATTGAGTTTGTAACTGAAGGGAGTGGGCTGCAGGGGCGGGGCCCTGGGGACTTTATGTCATTCCTCAGCCCTTTCTCTGTACCTTCCTTCTCTGTCTCTCTCCTTCTGCCTGCACTCCCTGCTTCCCTGAGGCGAGCTGCTTTTCTCTGCTGTGCCCCTCCCCTGCCACAGACAGGCCTGGTACGGGGTGCTGTACACATGGCCTGAAGCCGTGAGCTACAGTGTTGTTTTAATGGCTTTGGTTAACATATAAAAATGGTGAAAATGATGCTGACCTGCCACATTTGTATATGTTAACCTGTTTCTTGTGCTGATCTGGGGATACTGTTGGCTCCTGTAGTGACCCCGGAAGCCCAGCCTCCTCTTCAGCCTTTGTGTATTTCACCAGGAAATACATCTGAGCTGTGGCTTCCCTCGACCCAGTGTGAAACCTCAAAGTAATTCAGATCTGTAACTTAAATAAACAATGGCACTTGACAAATAGTTTTTCCAAGTGTGCTTTGGAACCTGTGGTCTGTGCTTTGACCACTTAATCCCCAACTGCTGTGTTACTGCACAGAACCTTGCTGTTGCATGGTCTTGTATTCCTGGGCTAAATCTCCACAAATAGTAAGCTATAAGACTTGACTTCTGGTGATTCTAGTGTACTGGTTCACAGTATTCTGGGAAGAGGGATGTACATGTGTAGATTTGTGCCCTGCCCGTGTTTGTCTGTTCCTAGTGAACAGCCCCCTCGAATGTGGTGGCGGTGGATTGCTGGGAGCAGCTGGCAGTTGTGCAGATCTGGGGTCTGTGTTGCAAGTGCATTCTGATGGCCCATCTGGGTGGCTCAGTCTCCCCACAGGATGCTCTCCAATTGGGGGGAGGCCTCACTCAGTAGCCCCCATGCCAAGACAGTAGAAATGGGAGCTCCGCCTCCTGGAAGGCCAGGTCTGGTGCTGGGCTGCCCAGGGCACTGAAGGGGACTGAGGACTGCCTAAAGTTGAAGGTGAGCACTGAGGAGACACCAGGCCAGGTTTGGTGTCAGAGACTGGTGGAACTGAGTTTTGAGGGTTCTTCATGTATTTGAGATACAAACTCTTTATCATATAGATGCTTTGCAAAAACTTCTCCCAGTCTTTTTTTTTTTCTTTTCTTTCTTTCTTTCTTTCTTTTTTTTTTTTTTTTTTTTTTTTTTTTTTTTTTTTTTTTTTTTTTTTTTTTTTTTTTTTTTTTTTTTTTTTTTTTTTTTTTTGAGACAGGGTCTGGCTCAGTAGCCCAGGCTAGCTTTGGACACACAGCAGTCCAGGCCTCCTGCCTCAGCCTCCCAAGTGTTAGGGTTGCGTGTGTGTGCCATCATGCCCAGCTTTATATGGTTCTGTGGAATCAAACTCAGGGCCTTGCACTTACTAGGCAAGTGCTTTAACCGCTGTACCATTCCTCTAGTTCCTCCCAGTCTGTTTGTTTGTTTGAGCAAGTTTTCCTAGCTTGCCCAGGGGGGTCCCAAACTTGTAATCTTCCTGCCTCAGCCTCCAGGGTGCTCAGATTAAATGCCTCTCATTACACCAAGCTTCTTTTGCACTTCTAGTGTTACATATGAAAAGCCTTTTCCCACCTAAGGTTGTAATTTGTTTGCTTTTTGCCTTTGCAAGGTAATTTCTGCATACCATACAAGGTAAGGATCGAAGTCCACTCTCCAGCTTGGGCACATGTTGATAAGACTCTTCTGCAATACCATCTGCTGCAAAGGCTGTTCTCTCTCTGCTCTAGGTTTTACTTACTTATTTTTTGAGACAGGGTCTCACTCTGTAGCCCAGGCTGGTCCTGAAATCACTATGCAGCCCAGGCTGGCCTTGGATTTGCCACAATTCTCCTGAGTGCCTGGATTACAGGTGGGTGCCACCATGCATGGCTTATGTGGTGCTCGGGAATAAAACTCATGGCCTTGCACTTGCTAGGCTAGGCAAGCGCTTCCTTAAACATTTAACAGAATTCAGTTAGGTCATCCTAGCCTGGCCTTTGAGAAGCTTAACCACAATTTTGATTGCTTTAATACATACAAGGCTCTTCAGACTGTTCACTTGTGCCTTCTCTATCTTACCTAAGTTGTAAGAAAGTTTTTTGCCATGAAGTTGCTCATAGCTGTGTGTTACACTTGAATGTCTGTAGGCTGTAGTCATATCACCTATTTCTGATGTTGGTAACTATCTGTTTCTATCCTGGTCCATACGACTAAGATGGTTATCAACGTATTAACCTTCTGAAAGGATTAGTCTTTGGTTTCATTGTTTTGTTTTGTTTTTCTGTTTGAGCATCATAGTTCTTTTGGATCATGAAGCTGGTAGGCTCCTGGTCTGTCACAGGTGCTCAGAGCCACTGCAGCCCTAAGGATGGGTGTAGATTCTGAGTGAGCCTACTTAGGCCAGTCAACTGCTCACAAAAGCAGGTTAGGCTGGACCACTCTGCAACCCATCACTGCCAACCTGGACTGTTCCTTGCTTCTGCTGTAAACTTCATTATTCTTTCTTTGGGTTAAATTTACTCTTCTTTTTCTAGTTACTAAAGGTAGAGGTTGATTTGAGAGCTTTCTTACTATTTTACTCCGTGCTGGGACTTACACATGCTAGAAAAGCACCATACCGCCGAGCTACTCCCCAGCTCTTCTTCTCACTGAACTGCTCAGGCTGGCCTTGAACTTGCGATGAGCCTCCTGACTCAACCTGGTATACCCCACCCGCTTCAGCCTTTCTTTCTGAATAGAGGTGTTTGGCACTCTGAATGTGCCCCTAAGTAATGCTCTGACTCCACTCCACAAATAGATGGCGTGGTTTTCATTTCCATTTGGTTCAAAATACTTAATTCCCCTGTGACTTTTCTCCCTGGGTTTCTCAGCTTCCACGTATTGGAGGGTTCTCTAGTTGTCATTCTGCTTTTAATTTTTAATTTAGTTTGGTTTTCTGCATATAACATACTCTGCATGATTTGAATCTTTCTAACTTTTAGAAACTTGTATTATCAAGGCTCCGAACACCATCTGTCTTGGTAGATGTCCCTGGGCCCTCAGTTCTGTGGTGGACATTTTTACTGTTTGTCACTTTGGTCCTAGGCAGAAGCCCAACGTGGATGAAGTCATGTTCCCTCAATGGGTCATGACAGATGCAGTCTACCACACCCAGATAACACCTGGAACTGAGATGGTGTCCTGCCTGGTGGAATTAGTCCCCATTTGCTGCTCTTTTTAGAATTCTCCGTATTATTTGCCTACATAGTGATACCTGTAGACCTTAGAACTGTCACTTCCAGTTCAGGAGGGAGGGGTTGGCTAGGGCAGGGAACACCTCTTTTTATTTTTATTAGGGATAAACTCCATTGAACAGTGAACTCAGAACTGTCCCAACTTTAGGCGGGGTTGCCCATCCTTCCTCCCCTCAGCTGTGGGGATCTGAGGTTGCTGAGTCTTATGTCCTGGAGCTGATCCTTTCTCTGTCCACCCTGGGAACCCATCCTTCCTTTCCTAAGCTCTGGAGGTCTCAGGTCGCTTAGTCTGTCTGGGAACCAAGCCTTCCTCTCGTAGGCTTGAGGGTTCTTCCTGGTGTGGGTAAGTCTTCCTCCTGGCAGCAAATACAGTCAGCACCACCAGCAGGGAGGCGGGCTTCAGATTCTGGAGGAGGCTGTTCCCAGGACGAGGGAGGAGGGCAGGAACCACAGGATGGCCCTCACTTCTGTGTGAAAGTTACTTTGCCCTTATCCAGTGCTTCTCATAAACACTATTCTCGGTAATGCTAACTACTTGGTAGGCTGAAGCAGGATTCCAGGTTTGGGACCAGCCTGGTCGAGTTACTAAAACTGAAAATAAAAAAATAAGAAGGGCTATGGATGTAGCACAGGGCTCCCTGGGTAAACAAAAGAAAAAGCCCCTATTTCTCAAAATGTCTGAAATATTTTATAAATTAAAAAATAACAAATTACGTCAGTTTTAGTAGAAAATATTTTATGGCAAATACAGTGATTTCAACTGCAATAGTAAACTGCTAAACCAAATGGCCGTAATTTATATTTTAATTATAAAACTGTATGAATCTATATATTTTTACATATGAGTGTGGTTCCATTTCAATGAGGGAAAGGTTGTATTCTCAACACACACCTTTGTCCCTGAGTCCAGAGAGCTTAAGGCAGGCTTTCCAGTCACTGCAACCGTCCCTGGAGGGGTGTCCGTCCCCTGCAAGCAAAGTTACCTGGTGACTGTTAGAGTGCAGGAAACCACCTCGGTGTGGAGGCCCATCAAGAGTTCTGGTGACCCCAGCTCAGAAGAGCAGCAGGGCAGTGGGACGAGTGTCCCTCCCCTAACCCTGACTGTGCAGGTGACTTCCAGCCAGGGCACATGCTGAGCATCTGGTAGTTCTTGAGGCTCTTTGCTGACCCCCCTGAGCTGCCTCATTAGTGAGCCGTGGTGTTGGGCACCTGACGCAGGTCAATTCCCCAGGACCACCAGCAGGAGCGCAGGCTGTGGCCCTGCACACCACCCCAGCGTCCAGCCCAGAGAAGACATTCTTACATGTCTGTGTGAGTGAGGAGTCAGTGCTCCAGGGTCTGAGGTCAAGACTGATGAGCCACAGGGAAGGATGGCGGGCGGCACAGTGGTACAACCTTACAGTGTGTCCTGAGCATGAGTTCGAGGAAAGTCAGCAGTCTACACAGAAAGGGATGCGGGGGCAAGCTTACTAATCAATCTGTTGAGCGCTCGGACTTTCTCCTCCAAGATGCGGTTTTGCCTCTGGGCACCCCACTGCTTCTGTTCCGCACCCTGCAAAGCTTTCATGAGCTGTGCGTTCTCCATGTACAACTCTTTCAGTAGCAGCTCCGATCTGGTGGTCTTCTGCAGCTGGAGAGAGCCACGCCATCATGAGTGGGTACACAGATGCCCCACACCCAGCCTGCCCTACTGCCCTCCCACGGTGGTTCAGCCCTGATCTGAGGATCACACAGATTTGATACAGGCGCTGAATATAATGGCAAGCTGAGTGTGGTGGCAGTCACCTATAATCCCAGCACACTGGAGAGATTACAAATTTGAACCTAGTCTGGGGAATTTAACAACTTATTCATACCCTGTTGCAATAAACAAAGTCATAAATGTCCAAAAAAGGCTGGAGTTTTAGCCAGGTGTGAAGGCTGTGGTTTCTATTCCCAGTACTTACTAAAGAAAAAAAAAAAAAAGCAAAGTTTTTGTTCTGATGGGCATGAGGACAGAAACTAAGAATTTCATGGGAATTTGTGCCAATTTCATACAATTTTTTTTTTGCCATAAAACAGCTTACAAGAGACCAGAATTAGTAGCCTTCAAGAAAGTTCTTACATAATTTAGTATGAAGTAAACAGAAAATCTTTAAGAATCCTAAAAATACTTGGTTTGTCCTTGTGCTGTGCTACTGGTAAGGTCACCAAGGACAGACTGAGGAACTACCATGTCTACCCCAGCGGAGCAGCCAGGCAGGACAGCCAGCTCACGGCCACAGGGAATCCACTCATGTGGCGAGATCTCTTCCCCACCACGTGCCAAGCTTGGGAGCTCTGCTCCGAGTGGAGGCACAGGCTAGGAGTCAGGAGCCCAGCTGCAGCAGACAGACGGCTGAGAGGGTTATACATATTCCAGCTTGGGGAGAGGACGAGAGTGGACCTGAGATCATCTGAGCAGATACATGGATGAAGCCAGGGAGTGAGCGTGGGCTGTGTGGGTGTTGCAGGCAGAGGAGGAGGTTCAGAGGCCCACAGCTGTCCTGAGTCAGGTGAGCGGTGGCTGAGGAGACCAGAGTCTGGCAAGTGAGGGAGGAGCCAGGGACAGGGCCTGGTTGTCAGAACAGAGGCTACTGCGAAAACTGGCTTTGCCAGAGGCTCTGCTAAGACTGGTCCTGAGCAGAGAAGGGGCTGTGCTTAAAGGAAGCCACTGCTTCCGTGCCAGGTGCAGGCCAGGACGACAGGGTGGAAGAGCCAGGCCAGTGCCCACAGTGAGGGAGTGTGACTGAAGTGGGGACCTGTAGGGGAGATCTTGCAAGCTGAGCCGTGCAGGATGGGCAGGCAGGTAACAGATGTAGACACAGCCTGATAGGGACTTCTGTAGGGGACCAAGGACAGTCAGGGCTGCAGAGGGTGGGAATTCCCCTGAACTTATAGATCCTAACATACACTTAGTCTTAAGACGTTTCTGACTGCAGTTACAGCCCAGCTTCCCGGTCATGTCCTCCATGACACACACAGGCCCTGTTACCCGGTGACTTCCTGTCTCTGAAGCGTGCTGTGCTTGGTCCCATCTCAGATGGTGACCTGGGCTCTCCCTCTGCCTGCAGTGCACCTCATTCCATGGTCCCTAACACAGGGAGCACTGGGTGGGTGGCTCAGGTGTGACTATCCAGCCCTCCAGCGTGCAGGACAGATGCACCCAGTGAGGAACTGCACCTCCAGGGTCCATCCAGCTCCGCTGGGGACACAGCTTGGGTCTCCCACAAAGTACCATCAGGCACCAGGTCTGAGCCAGCTCAAAGTCACTGCCTGCTGTGGGAGCCTTGTCTCAACCTCCAGAACTTGTCCCCTGGGCAGGCTTTGGGAGGGGCAACCCCCTAGAGTGCAGAAATGGTGTTTTCCTCAAGTATCCTGAGACAGTTCTCAGAAACACACAATGCACAGATACAGTGTGGGGCGTATACTTAGAAAAATCAGTCTTCTATAGATTTAATCTGAATGTAACTTGAGCATTGTCTAGTTGAATTTTAGAACACAGATGCAGCAGTTCTGCCTAAAACGAGGCACTCTGGATTCTCAGAAGAGACAGTACAGGGTCAGGGATGTGGAGGGCACACAGCCTCTGCCACTCACCTGGGCGCTCAGCTCATCCACCTTCTCCCGCAGGAAATGCTCTGCCTCTTCAGCTGGCCCTTCCCTGGCTTCCAGTTCCTGCCACAGAAGAAGGTCACACCCCTCATTCACATTTCAAAAAGTCACCTCATGGGGCCTGTGTCTCAGGCCTGTAATCCCAGCACACTCTGGGAAGTTGAGGCATGAGGATCCCAAGTTCAAACCCAGCCTCAGCAACTTAGCCCCTTGCTAAAAACCTCTCTTCAGAATCAAAAATAAGTATTGGCTGGGGATGGAGCTCAGAGCACAGACCCTGTGTTCAGTCCCTAGTGCTGAACAAAAAAATAAACCTCAGGCTGAATTACGTTAAAATGGAAATTGGCCCAAACATGTCAATCACAGTGATCACAGACAACTTTCCACCTGTACAGGTAAGTAGCGTAAGTGTCTGTCACAAGCGATAAAGTGACCATCTCTGTAGTTCAGGGAGAATGTGCAGACTGCTTTGTTTTCAAAGAGCTGGTCACATTAAGTGCCTCTGAAGTGAGTCCCCCAGTCCTGTGGCTGTACACAGGTTGTTCCGACAGGCACACAGGTCTGGAAGGATGTGTGCTGGGTGACAGGTGCACAGGGTCTGCTGGCCTTGCTCCACAGTCCTAGGAGGCTCCCCTCCCTTCCCTGACCAAGGACACGCAGGGGTGCAGAAGGTGGGAGGGTGTATATGTAGTACCCCCTGTTGTCATGAGTGGCACCAGGACCCATGGCTTCTTCCCTGAGCTAGAGGTGGCTGCCGGGCCGCCTTGCCCTGGCTTGGGATTCATGCCTAGGAACTTTCTGGCTAGCCAGGGTCTGTCAGACTCTGATCCGGCCACTGGCCCTTAGGGCCTTTTGCCAGTGACCTGGTTCAAAAAATTTTACAGAAGTCCTGTATGGTCCTCCAAGCCCAAGGCCCACAACTAGTGGTCTGCTGTAATTTTTATAGATCCCATCACATGCATTTCTATCAGCAAGAGGATGTCCTGGGCCAGGCTTTCCTCCGTGTTGTCTCTCCAGGCCAGATGTCATTCGGGAACAGGGCCTTAAGTGGCTATACCAGTTTACTCATCACCTTCTGATCATGCAAACTGGTTCCGGTCTGTTTTGTGATTACAATAGCACTTCAGTGAAAATACTTCCAGCTAAATCTTGACTTAATGCTCTTTATGTACAACTCCTACTGGTATCGTTGAGGTTCTTAACACATTCTTCAGTGAACTGTCATCTGAGACGGCTGCACCTGTTACTGTCCTAGTGTTGACATTTAACTCTGTTCTCCTACTGTATCCCTGAGAAATACTAGAGCATTTAGTACCATGTTCCTGAAATGCCCTTTTGCCAGGTCAAGAGGACACTGGACATATGCCAAGAATGGGCAGTCCAAACACCTCTGATCTGAGGATTCAGGAACTGGGCACACTGGTGCTATCTGCAGGAGCCGCCTTCCTGCCCATGTGCCACATGAACTGCTCTGACAGTGCTGATCATCAGGAGAACAAAGCCAGCTCGTGATGTCATGAGGTGTAGGCTTGTCTATAAAACTCCCTCCCTGCAGAACAGCATGGTGGAGGGAATAAGTGCTAAGGTCCAGCAGCTGCGCCTGGAGGCTGTGATCTGCTGGCAGTCTCCTGTCCCTCTGCGGCAGCCAGACCTGCTGTTGATCCATCTAGTGTTTGGCCAAGTCTGTCACCACTGAGCCCTGTCCTTTTCTGCTAGTAAGTCACAATCTGTCCTTTTCTGCTTATACCCATTAATACATATTAATAAATCCTATCTTTCCCAGCTGTCTTGGCGATTTACTCCACTGCCCTGGCACAGCTGGGCTATGGATACAGAAACTATTTTTCTAGATTTTGTTTGCAGCTGAGTCTCCACCCACAGCTCCCCTGCTCCCCAGAGACTGGGTAGACCCCTCACCTGCTGCTCCTCGATGTGGCCCGCGTCCTCTAGTCTCTGTGTTAGCAGCTGAATGGTCACATAGTTCTCCTCGTTGTGGGCTTCATGGGCAGAAACCTCCCCTTTGAGCCTTTGGACCCTGCTGTTGAGCTGTGACAATTCATCCTTGTATTTCTGATTCTACAACAAAAAGGTCAAAACACAGGCTGAGGAAACAGCTTTAAGCCAGCAGCTTGTTTCAGATCATTCCAGTGGCTCCCCGACAGGGATAACTTTGCTTCCTGGGAGCACTTGATGTCTAGGTTCTTTCTCATTGCTGGGACAGAATACCCAACATCTGCAACCTAAGGGAGGAACCATTTAGCTCTTTTTCAGAAGGCATCACATAGTCCATTCATGGGCAGCCAGCCAGAGTGGAAGCACATGACAGTTAGCTCTTACCCTGCTGAGTTTAGATTGGTCCAATTGCTTTACATCCTCCTATTCCTCCCTTTTGGAATGGGAATATATATCCTGTGCCACTGTATATTGTAAGTGCTTAACTTGTGTCATGACATCTCAGACTCACTCTTGGATGCTTCAGAATACACACACGAGAATGTGGAGACATGGGAACAGGTAACTAAACATCTATAGCAGTAACAGCTGTCAGAAGTATGGTAGCTGGATGGTCACTATATATTATAACTTCTATGTGTAAAGAATTTTGTAATAAAAATTTAGGGAATGAGAACTAACAGATACCTACAATCCTTTTACAGGAACAAAATGGGATGGGGCAGGGGGTGGCTGCTTTGGGCCCATGAAGGCCCCACCAGGGCCATTTCCACAAGAAGCTTAACGTATTTTGGTGAACTGTCTACAGAAAAAGAATCCCAAGGTTACATTTATAAAACTCCATTTATAGAATATTTTCAAACCAAGTTTCAGAAATACAGGACAGCACCATGATTGCAGTGGTTGGTGAGATGAGGAGAAGGGTGCAGGGTCATGAGGGGTCTCCCGCATCCTGTAGTCTTGACTGTGGTCATTGATAGGGAGCCCTACCCAGGTGATGAAGTTGTGCAACCCCTCCCCACCCACCACACAGCTACACAATGAACTGAGGGAGCTCTATAAATATGACCCTGTCAGTATCTTGGCTGTGATGTTTGCTAAGAGTTGAACTGTGTCTTTCCCAAATTCAAATGCTGAAATCTAAACCAACAGCACCTCAGAATGTGGCTCTCTTTGGAAGCAGAATCCTTAGAGCGACTGAGTCAGAATGAGGCCAGGTGTCTGGCTGGACTTTGACACGATCTGGCAGGTGCTTCGTAGAGGCGCGGGCCGGGCAGGCCAATAGATAGCCATGGGTGCACATGGGGAGAAGACCTGATGGCAGACCTGAGAGATGCCACAGCAGACACCTGCTCACGCTCTTCCGCCGTCGGTGCCACGAGACAAGCACACCCGGCCCCCAGTACCATGAGGGAAGCCCTTCTAGCCTGTGGTCCTGGGTGATGGCAGCCCCAGAGGATGACAGTACTAGAGCTTTGCCAAGTGTTCTCATGGAGATAAACTAAATACGTGTAATCAATTCCTCTGTATCTCTTCTAACTACATGTGAATCTGAAAAAAACTGTTTTGAGACAGTGTCTTGCTCAGTAGCCCAGGCTGGTCCTTAGTTCACTATGTAGCCCAAACTGCCTGCCTCAGCTTCCCAAGCGCTTGGATGACAAGTGCGTACCACTATGCCGGGCTAATTTTTATGTGGTGCTGGGGAATCGACCCCAGGATCTAGTGCATGCTTAACAAGCACTAGAACCACCGAGCTATGCTCCAGCCCCTTCTACTATTAATTCAGAAATTTTAATGAAAAAAGGAAAAAGAATACTGGAATAAAAAGTTCTGGTATGACTGCTCGGTAGGTTGAATAGGGGTGTAGTACTATGGGAAGATACGATGCATATGACAATATCCTGCATGTTTTAAAAAGTTCAGAGAGGGGCTACAGGAATGGCTCAGCACTTAAAAGCGCTTACTTAGCAAGCACGAAGTACCTTGAGTTCAATTCCTCAGCACCACATAAAGCTGAGCATGGTGGCGCACACCTATAATCCCAGCACTTGGGAGGCTGAGGCAGGAGGATTGCCGTGAGTCTAAGGCCAGCCTGGGCTGCTGAGTAAGACCCTGTCTCAAAAAGTTCCAAGAAAAAAATTTTTTTACCATAAAGACATAAGTATTTGAGGAATTAGATATGTTTAACATGATTTAAACATTACATAGTGTATTAATGTAGCAAATTATCATAAAGCCTATAACCCGAGCCACTGAAGAGGCTGAAGTAGGAAGATTTCAAGTTGGATGGAGGCCAAGCTGGGTAACTGTGAGGCCCTGTCCCAAAAATAAAAAGGGCTTGGAAGCTGGGTATGGTGGCATATGACTGCAACCGCCCTGTTCCAGGAGGCTGATGCAGGTGGATCACAAATTTAAGCCCAGCCAGGGCAATTTAGCAACTCAGACAGAAAAGAACTGGAGATACAGCTTAGTGTGAAGGCCCTGGGTTCAATCCCCAGTACCCAAACCCGCAAAAGTATAAATTTTATACTTTCATGTGTTAAAAATTAAACGCAAATTTAAGAATTATGTAAAACAAAGATGGCATTCCCCAGCACGTGCTCATTCCTGGGTCACATGGGGTGGAGGGGTGTCCTAATTACTTTCTCAATTCCCCACATCCACAACTTTAGGGAGGAAAGACTTATTGTAGCTTACAGCTTCAGAATGTCTCAGTCCGTTCATGGGTGGTGGGTGCATGGAAAATGACAGGATCACATGGTGGGGTTGCAGCTAGTACTCTAGGAGACATGGTGGAACAGAGAGCAGTTTGGGAGGAAGGGCCGAACCAGCACACGCTTCTCCAGGTCAAGCCCCTCGCATCTGCCCCTTCCAGCCAGACCCCTACCAACCTTACACAGTATCCATAGCAACATCAGGCTTTCGGGGGACCCTCCAGATCCAACCCACGACAAGGGATGTTCACACGGGGGGCTAGGGATGTTGCTCAGACAGCAAGTGGAAACTGGTAGAAATGAGCTGCGTGACCACGATCCTCATGAAGCTAAGGAATGGGTCTGAATTCCTCATTTTCAGTGTGAAGAGGTATGTGGACTCTGTGTGTGTGCACACGTGCCTATATTCCTCAGCTTTATTAACCGAGAGTGCCTGGAAGCAGCATACCTGAGGCAGGAATGCACTCTGGGTCCACTCTCAGTCTCTACAGGCCACTCCACACTGAGTAAAGGTCTCACTGGAGAAATGGCCAGCTTCAGGGCTGGACTCAGGAAGTACTGAGAAACCAGAACATCCTATGTAGCAGAAGGGGAAAAAAAAGCACTCAACAGTCAGGACCTGCACCAAGAAGCCACCCTGGCCACTGTGATGGGGCCCTAACATCCAAGCAGCACACCTACAAGCACCTGCAACAGTGATGGATTACAATGCACTAAATGGTAACACAAGGATATAAAGGAGTAAATGGGGAGAAAAGTCAGGAGGTGCCAGTTCGTGAAAGGACAGTAGGATTAGCGCCACCTCCTGGCCACCATCGTAGTCCCAAGATGCAAACATGCTGAAATTCACTGGTGAGACTGAACAATGGGATGGTGACCCAGTGTCAAAGTCCCTCATCACCCAACACTCACTAATCACAAAGCTGAAGCAACCACCACGGGGGGCCAAGCCAACTCCACCTCTCCCAGGCGTTCAACAGTCACCACCAGCCACACTGCAGACGGTGTGCTCCAGAGAGGGTGACGTGTGAAAACAGCACTTCTCACTTGTTCCTGGCCGAAAACGGAGACTGACTCAAGTCACAAGGTGATATCAGACTAACGCACACGGAAGAGCATCCGTACAACAGTTCCCAGTAACCTTAAAAACCTGGAGACCCTAAGAGTTGGGGACAGGCCGACTGAGGGAGACGCAGCACGTACGACCTCAGAAACACGGAGCTGCAGACCTGAGGGGCCTCATGTTCCCATGTGCCCGACTGAGGGAGGCTGGCCCCAACAACTCACTCCACATCTCTTAGGAAAAAGGTCTCTCCTTCCTTTTCTGCCAAGTATGAAATTGTGACACAGTGACGGAGGAGGGGAGCACAGTCCTGGCGCTACCCAGGGTCAGTACCTGCATGCTGAGCTCGTCCCTTTCCAAGCAGGCCTTCTGCTTGTCTCTCTTCAAAACTGCCATGTCCTGCCTGTTGAAGAAGCAAAATTTACAGTACCAGTGCCAAGCAACCAGCATCTTCCTTCCTGCTGTCACCCATGAGGCACTGGAGGTGTCGTCTGCAGGCACAGGACAGACTCAGTGCTGTTTGCCCGGTGGCCACAGCTGTTAGGAGGACCAAGCCCAACAAAAGGCATACAACCCAGAACAGCCAGGGTGCATGTCCAGTGTGGGTCCCAGTTACTACGTGGGTGGCAGAACTGCTACAATGACAGCAGCAACTCTGATGCTGTAAGCCTCATGACAATGGTATCAGGTAAGAACTGCATTCTCAGCATGCTATGCTAGAGTTGATCTCATCTTGAAACGTACAGCTAAGAAAAGACAAACAGTCCCTGGATGCAGCTACCCTGAGGGCCAGAAACCACCCTCCTTAGACCACTCCCTTCCCTGGCATAGGTCCTTGTCTGCCCTGAGCTTCCCTTGTGGCCCTGCTCAGACTCACTGATGTGTCTGCACCAGCGATGACCTGGAGGAAAGTGTGGCAGGAATACTACCAGGCTGTCTGCTGAGGGGCCCCGCAGGCCCCCACCAGGCACAACTGCAGCAGTCTGTAAGGTGGGAGGCACCTTAGGTAGGTCTGGGACCTGGGGCTCAGCAGGCCATGGGGCCGTGCGCACAGCCGCTCTGCCCTACTAGAGACAGGAGTTAGGTGGCTGCCCACTGCCAGAGGAGGCTGGTCCCGTGCCTGTTAGGTGGTGCTCCTCACACAGGGCTCTTAGAACAGGGGCAGATCAGCACACATTTCTGACGGCAAGCGTACCAGACTCGCCAGCACAGGAGAACTGTGGGGCCCGCCGTACCTCTGTGTGTCGTTGGCACGCTCTGCTGCTTCCAGTTCCTGCCGAATCCTTCCCAGATCATTTTTCAACAAAGCGTTTTCTTCAGAAAGCTGATGTAGCCTGATTCTGCAACATCAAGAAAAGCCTGGTGAGGCTAAGCTTGGCTCTGCCGCTGCCCGTGTGGGTACCATGGTCCACCCCCTTCCTGGGGGCAGGAATGGGACAGTCTCCCCCCTTCCCAGGCGACACACACTGCTGTCTCTGAAAAGCACATAGCTCTTGTGGTCTCTATATTGCATGTTGTCAACGACCTGCAGTGTATCCAGCACCTGGGCTTCGTCACACTGTCCACAGAAGACCTGCTTCTCTATCTCGTAACCTTGATCTCCACGTGAGAGGAATTGGTCACCACCGAAAGCTGGTGGTGGTCCCTGCCCATGACTGCAGCGCTGAGCCAGGAAACCCAAGGAACCAGAGGAGACGACAACGATATGGGAGAGCGTCACTGTTCTTACAAGATAATGTGCGAAAGTATTTACAGTAGTGTCATAACATCTGAGATTAAGTGATTCAGGACGTAGCGTGTATAGAGGTGGAGACGACACAGGCTGTCAGTGTTCAGATGACTCATGCTGCCCTCCAAACGAAAGGATGGCTGTCTCACTACCCAGACCCAGCCTGGTTCTTCTCTGGACCTGACTTTCTCCATGAGAAAGGCCTCAACCTTACTGTGGCCTGCAAGGTCAGTCAGACCTTTGCCCAACCAGAGCCCTGTGACTCTGAGTTCTGCTGTGCTTCTCTAGAAGGTGCCACAAGGCCAACATGCTGGAGCCTGTGGCCAGACCACTGCTGGTGCAGAAGCTACACTGGATTTCCAAGAGGGCGCCAGGGCTGGGCCAGCTCAGGGGGGAAGAACAGGGGCTCTGGGCCTCTGTGAATGGCTGGGTGCTTGGTGTCCGTGCTGGCGCCATGCCCACCTTCACCTTCCTCAGCTGTAAGGAGGGGGTGATCTACAGGTCGGGGCTGTGCGAACACTTCACAGGGGCAGCTGCCTGAGGTAGAGGCATCCAGGACAAGTGAATGGTGGATATCAGTTTCATCCTTAAGCAGCCTGGTGTACCAACAGTTACTTTTTTAGGTTTATCACCAATCCCACATCTTTGTTTTTAGGTGTTGTGGCTGGAACCCAAGTCTTCAGACATACCGAGCCAACACTACCGCTGAGTGACATCTTGATCCATTCCAGTTTTTCCCCAACGAAGCAACCTGCCCATGGTCCCCCCACAGGCTGGTAACCTCATCACTCATCTGTGACTATGCACACGTCTAGGATATGTGGTGACCTCCCACAGTCCATCTTCACGGGAGTGGACCATGGGCTGTGGGGATTGATGGGACTGAGTGGGTGACAGCACGTGAGGGGCACGTGTGGCCCTGAGGGTGCTGTGAACATGACCTCTGTCTCCAGGGAGGAGGCAGGAGAGGGGTCCCAAGTCATACGTTCCAGCTCTGGAGAAACTGTTCCCCCCCAAGAAGCTCAGGTACAGGTGGCTGGCTGATCCCCTTTTTAAGGTGCTCACAGACGTCAGCAGCAGTGACATGTCCAGCCTGAGCTCTGAGTGGCCCAACCCCCCAAGATGACAGGTCAGTCTGGAATACGGCAGCCAGAGTCTTTTCTAAGCATGACCGCCTCTGCTTCTACCCAACACCTCAGCACAGAGAGCTGCTGGCCTGGCATTCCCAGTGCCTGGGCAGCACCTGCCATAAAGCATGGCCACAGCCCCACACTTCCTCGCTCAAGCTGAAAGAGCGTTCACAGCAGATCAGGACCAATGTGTGGGCTCCAAGCAATCCCCGTCCTGAGATCAGGGGCAGGAGCAGAAGGATGTGCCTGCCTCCTGTGCCACGTGTTGAGAACCAGCGACCAGGGAGGCCCAGGGCTTGCTGGGCATAGAGTCCACACAGGCACGAGGGCTCTGTGGCCAGCACAGCAGCCTGAGCCTGTTAGTGGGGTAGGACTACCTGGCACTACTAGTGAGTCTGGCGGGTCTAGTTCTACATTTAAAAGCAAGAGACCCTGGCGCTGGGGGCATAGCTCAGGGGCTAGAACGTTTGCCGCCTCGTAAGCACAAGGCTTTGGGTTCCACAAACCAGCACCACGTAAGGTGGGTGGTTGCACACCTTCAATTCCAGTACACGGGACGGTACGGCAGGAGCACTGCCATGAGTTTGAGGCCAGCCTGAGCTCCACAGTAAGTTCAGGGACAGCCTGGACTCGAGTGAGATTCCATCTCAGACCAACCAACCAACCAACCAACCACCCAACCAAAGAGTGAGAGAGGAGGAAGGATGTGGTGGCACTATGGACTCTGAGGCAGGAGGATTCCAAGTTCGAGCCCAGCCCGGGCAACTTAGCAACTTGGTGGGGTCTTGTCTCAAAATCAAAAAAGACATGGGGATATAGCTCAGTGCAAGGGCCATGGGGTCAATTCCTAGTTCCGGAGAGATGGGGGGAGGGGGAAACAAGAGACTCAACCTGTCATTCTCTCTTGAATCTGCTTCTCTCTCGAGAGCCCAGACGACGTCTTCTAGCTGCAGAAGTTTGATTTTTATGTCATTCTTCTCTCTCTCTGCCATTTCCTCTTCAGTTTCCTCCACTGGGTCTTGGAGCCCAGGGCCAGGCGATGAGGGCCATAGGAAGCACCACAGCTGGTTCTGCCCATCACTGTCAGCCCCACTGGGTGGCCCCCTGAAGGCCTGTCTCTGATACCCCACAAGGGCTGGCTTCCTCTGCAGGCTTCCAGCTGCCTGTTTTGGTGTTTGAGGCCTGGCCGGCAAGACCTCTGCCTCTGTTTCCCCTGGAGGAAACTCCCGCGTATCAGGCTGGCTCAGGCACTCTGGCTCCTCTGGGTCAGCTGGCTCACTTAGCCTGGGTGGCTGCAATTCTGACGTCCTGTCCAGGGGGAAAGAAGCCCCTTCCTGCGCACTGAGCAGACCCTGGCAGTTTTTTCTGAGGCTGAGGCTCTGTGAGGGCTCCTGGAGTCCTGAGGCAGGGGCTGGGCTGCGTGTGGCATCCATATGGCAGGGCTCAACTCTTGTCAGTTCCACCATTTCTTTACCAAAGCCCAGGTCCAGCTGGGTGGATGACTGCTCCCTGCCGGGACACAGGGGCACAAGGCCACTGGCTGCCTCCTGCTTGCTAGCTGCCACCACAGCTCCATCTTTCAGGAGGGCCCGCAGTGCCTCTGCCTCCCGTGCCAGCACCTCCACTTGCTCCTGGTGGGCACGCCGTAACTGCTCCTTCTCCAGGGCAAAGGCCCGGTACATCTGCGCCAGCTCCTTGCCCATGGCTGCCCGCAGCCTCAGCTGCTGCCTCCGACAGCGCACAAGGACCTCCTTCTCCCGCGCCCGCTGCGTGGCCAGCTCCCTCACGCGCCGCAGATGTGCCCGCCTCAGCCGGTCCTTCTCACGCTGGAGCCTGAGAGACAGGCCCTGGCAGTGCGCTGTGTGCTGGGCTTCGAGCTGCAGCAGCTTCGGGCTCAGCTCCTCCTTGGTCTCCTTCCTGTGGAAATACAGTGGGTCACACCTCAACCCTCCCAGCATGGCCCCGGGCCAGCCCCTGGGAAGAGCCCCGTTTCTGTTTTAAGCACATGGCTCCTGGGCGAGGGCTTCCATGTGCCCTGCCTCCCTCCTGAGTCCTGCAGGGATTGGCCATGGGGTTCAATTCTGCTCGCAGGTGCCACCACGAAAGCCACAGTGCTACCTTTCCCATGTCACACCGGCCACAGTGGTCCAGTGTGGCTGATAACATGCCCATGTCGTCACACAGTCTCATCCCTCTGAGCCCAAGACTACCCTTCACATCCTGATGGCTCTGGGTTTTCAGCAACCCCAGAAACATGAGGGTGACGTACAGCACCATCGAGCCTGGCAGCTACCGTGGCAGCTAGTAAGGAACAAACTCAGATGCACCAGAGCAGGGACTAGCCAGCTGCATGGAAGAAATGTGTGGCTGAAGGCAGCTGGGCTCCAGACACCTCAAGGAGGCAGCTGGACAGCCTGCCACCGAGAAGAGACTTCTCCATGCCTACCCCTCGGCCACCACCGGTTGGCAGCTCAGGCAGGGTCCCGTCACACACTCTCCTGCCTTAGGAGAAAACAATGCAAAGTCTGAGCAAACACATAAATCACAAGTGACTTGGTTCCCTTCTTCTACGACAGTGACAGTACCCGCAGGAGGGTGTGTGGTTTCTCAGGTGTCCTTCTGAAGGGAGTGGGGCACGATGCTTCTTCCCCATCATGTCCCATGTCCTTAGGCCATCCCCAACTCCTTCCTACAAGCACAGTACCCTCCTTTCAGGCTGGAGCCTCTGCAGTCCCATCCGGGCTGTGTGCTCGATCCAAGCCCGGGGAGGCCCTATCTGTGGGGCAGGACTATCTGTCTGGGATAGCTCTCCGGGGCCGTGTGTACCCGTGGCAGCCCCACGTCTGCGATTGAAATGCCTCTTCAGATGTCCCAGGGACACAGTCGGTGGCATTTCTGAATGACACTGATACCACAACACCCAGAGCACAGTCAGGATTCCCAAATAACCCTTTCTTCCCTCACTACAAACCCTCCAACCTTTCAAGGACCTCATCAACCCACACTAAGTATCTTTTCCTTTTCAGGAGTGGTTAGATTTTTCTCTGTCTCTCTACCTACCCCACTGCCACATGGTAAGCAACAGAGGTACTCTGGCCCCGCCCACCAGCAGTCCAGACACCAAGCGCACATATTTCTGATTGAAGGTAAGAACTCTATGTGGTGCACTGTTCCCTCTGCTCCTGGCTACCAGCCCAGAGAAGCCTGGACCACCAGCAGGTGCCGCCATCCTGAGCAGTGACTGAACCCTAGTTGTAGGTTCACTTCTAACATGACCCCAATGGGATGCAGACCTTATCTGCCACAGCTGGTGCTGGTGCTGCAGCCGCATCTGCTCCTCCAGCCGCCGGGCCAGGCCACACAGTACCTGTGTGCAGCAGGGCGCCACTCTGGCCTGGGTGGGCTCGGGGCGGTGTGCGGCCTCCTGCAGCTGGTCCCGCAGGCCCAGGATGACCTCCTGCGATTTGCTACACAGAGCCTCCAGGTCAGCTCTCCGGCCTTCCAGCGCCCTGACCTCCTGCTGCCGCGCTAGCTCCACCGCCTTTCTCTCTTTGTCAAAGCTGCTCTTCATGGCTTTGATTTCTCTCTCATAGGATTTTGTCTAAACAAAAGAACAGGGGCAGTGGTCACCTGCAGGCCCTGGAGACCACACAGTGGCGAGACGTCAGGGCAGACAAGGGCTGGTGGCCCGGGGTCTCAGAGCAAGGACTCTCGGAACTACACCAATGCTGCTGGGGCCCACGTGGACATCAAGTCATCCCTACGACCCCCTCAGGAGGGGGGGGGGGGCTGAAGATGAGGCGGCAGGAGAAGGGACGAGGAGGTGACCACTGTAACACTCAGAGTCCTTACCGGACATGTTGGAACCTAACGCTAACCCTGACGGCCAAGGAGGTTGGATTGGGATGCAAGTAGGCATGGCCACTGAGACGTCTGCCCTGGAGTCCAGGGCACAGCCACAGGACAGAGCCAGCCTTAGCCTTGTCAACCTGTCGAGGAGCCAGACACAGACAGCGAGCCATGGACGCTGTCCCCTAAGTGCCACTGGGGCCCAAAGGGGCACCAGCTATGGCATCCCCCGGCAGAGGCAAAGCCAGTCCCCGTGAACCTGCCAGCAGACACGCAGGCATGCTCTCAGGTGACACCTAGGGCAGAAGCTGCTGTCCCTACAACGCGACCCTCCGGCGGCCTGCTTGCCTCCAGGAGTGTCCGCACTGTACCAGGTTTACGTGCACTCCCACAGCCGACCCACACTCAGCAGTCCACTGCGGCCAGGGGCAGTGTGGGCTCAGCACACAGCCACGGCGCCTGACCCTGACCTTGGCCTCCAGCTGGGTCCTGAGGTCACGGCAGTGCTCCTGCAGTTGCTCCATCATGATCTCTGCCTCCAGACTCAATGGGCCGGAACCATCCACACACAAAACGCCTGTAAACAGAAGACACTCTGCCTGGTGCCCCACACACCCACTGGTCCCACGTCTAGAGTATCGCCCTCCACACCTGAGGACACGCCTGCTGTGGGGAATGCAGATCGGGCAGGAAGATCCCCTCCCCTCTGACAACTGCCACTTTTAGAAATCAGTGGTCGAGTCTGCCAGGACACAGGTTGTTCAGAGATGGCCCTAGGGCTCCCTGCCCCATCCACCAGGGCTTTTTGACTCCTCTCCCTGTAAGCTGCCTAACTTCCGTTGGTAATGATAAGTTCACAGAGGAGACAGGAAGCCAGGGCAGGGCAACCTCGGGGAGGGAGATCTCTACACATGTACAAAGGTTCAAACACAGCTTGGCTTAGCAGCACAGGCCCCTAACCACAGTACTCTGGGAGGCTGAGGCAGGAGAACTGCAAGTTTGAGATCAGCCTGGGCAATTCAGCAACTTAGTAGAACCTTGTCTCTAATTTTAAATTTAAGAACAGCTGGTAATATAGCTCAGTTTAAAAGTCTTGAGTTCTACTCCCAGAACCAAAAAAACAGTGGATGAGCATTTACACAGAGCTCGGCTGCTCAGTCCATGCATTTTCTGGGTGTCCCATTATTTATTATCACACGTAAGAATGCAGCTCCAAAAAGTGAGTCTGCGCTTCAGCCCCATGTTCTTACCGGCAGGTGAGAACTCACCTGTGCAGACCCGGTGGGGGAACCTCAGGGTCACCTACCCAGGCTTCCAACAAGGCAATACTCTCTGTGACACTCATACTCCCTGGCGACCTGGTGGTAGGTCACACCCAGTGGGATCTGTGAAGGACCACGTGCATCCCAACACTGTCCTCCCTGGCAGGGTGAGTGCAAGACCTCTTGCTTCCTCCAGGAGTTGAGGGAGCTACCTTAGGGGTCCTTGGGCATAGAGGGCCCCGCTACAGCTCATGGAGGACCCATACTGGCTCTTTTATAGCTTTAGGGCAGTATTTGGACCCTCCAGGTTCTCTGAGGGCTGGGGGTTGCTGTGACAGGTAGGAGAGGGCTGGGGAGCTGGGTCCCCACTACTGGAGTGAGATGGGTCCACGCAGGTGTAACAGCAAGTGCCTGATGCAGCCAACAGGAAGGCTGGGACCAGCCAAAGTGCTCATCTGTCAAGGGACTATGCCAAATTCAAGTCCTCCACTTGGGAACCCAGAGGAGCCAGAAATACTTTAACACGTGCCCACCACCAGGGGAGGTCACCACACACAGGCAGCTGTGGTGCCATGGGGATACACTATCCTCTGCCCACCACAGCCACCATCCTACGTGACCGTCCCTGGTGGACACTGTGTCCGTCCCCCCCCCCCCCCCCCCCCCCCCCCCCCCCCCCCCCCCCCCCCCCCCCCCCCCCGCCAATCAAGCACACCTCCCTAAGTGGCTGTTGCTGAGTCTGCCTGGCTGCCAGCATGTTGTGGGCCCACCTTCTCCTGCAGAGATGCATCTGCCTCCCTAAGGTCACAGGGAGATCACCATACTCTTCCTCTGTACAGCTCTCCCCATCTCTACCAGTCACTGCCCCTCATTCCCACAAGCTCCTTCCCTACTTTCCCCTGCTGGCTCCTACCTGCTGGGCCCTGTCCAGGACACTGTGGGCCTCCGGTACCCGGGTCCCCTACAGGGCTCTGCCGGCTCTCAGATGGCTGTGTCCTCAGACTCTCCAGCTCAGCCTGCAGCTCATCAACATGGTCCTGCAGGTCCTGAGGACAAAACAGACACCTTCTCCAGAGGCACAGCCACTTGGCTGGGCATGGCCCTGCCCCGGGGAGTGGCTACTATGGGTGGAGAGAGTCTAGCACTTGACGAAGTGGATATTGTATCTGTTGACTATATGGGGCTGAGCAGAAACTGGTCACATCTTCCCTTCCTCATGCCCTGAATCATGAGGGTGCAGGTGGAGTGGACGCTGAGGGGAGATCTGGAGACTGTCCACATCTGAACTCTTAAGTGCTTTGTTTAAAAGCAAGGGGCTTCCAGGCCTGGTAGTGCGTGCCTGTAACTGCAGTAGTCTGAGAAGCTGAGGCAGGAGGATTGAAAGTTTGAGTCCAGTGTGGGCATTCACAAAACCCTGTCTTAAAATAGAACAACAACAGTAAGATCAGAAAAATACAAAATGATAAAGTTAAAACAATGTTAAGTGAAAACAGCTAAAAATGTTCTATCAGAAACAGAAAGTGAGGCTGGTAATGCAGGCCTGTCATCCCAGCACCCTGGGAAGCTGAGGCAGGAGGGCTGCAAGTTTGAGTTCAGCCTGAGAAACTTCAGTGACTTATGAGACCCTGTTTCAAAATCAAAACTAAGACTAGGCTAGGGATGTAGCTCACTGTAAAAGCCCTGGGCTATATTCCCAATACAGAAAAAGCACCAAAATGTAAAATATCTTTGTTGACATGCAAAAAATAAGATTTCAAGAAGATTAAATAGTAGCAGAGCTATGTCTTGGAGAAGCCTAGTGCACTAAAGGAGAAGTGTCCGGGCAGTTGTGGATCCTGAGTCTGCTCCGTAAGTTCAAGGAAAAGAAATAACCCAGCATAAGTTCACAGCTCACGTAGACAGTGCCGTGTGTCCCCCCAGCCCCGACATTCCAATCAGTCCAGAGCGAGGATGGCAGGCAGACCCTGTGGGACCTCACCAGGCAGACCCAGGCAATGTGGAGGAAGAGGACAGGGTGCCCGGGGCTGCGAGGTGGAGATGGTGTTGCACAGCCCATTTGAAACTGTTGTGCGAGCTCATGACCCACTCGACCTTGGACATGAGGCACACTCAGAACTGTGGAGCAGAATCCTGGTGTCCTCAGAACTGTGGACACACGGCCCACAAGTGGCCTCAGTGAGGGCACGGCCCAACTGGAAGGGCATGTGGGCTCACACCCCTTTAGAACCTCAGAAGAACCAGCCCATGCAGAACCTCAGTGAAGGCCTGGCCCACCTGGAACTACCTGCAGGCTCCTGTGCCCCCAAAGCCTCAGATGCAGGGCTCACCCAGAGCCTCAGGGAAGGCTCAGCCCACATGGAACTACAAGGAGGCTGGCTCATGGCCCCTCAGAGCCTCAGACTACCCAGAACCCTCATGGAGGTGGCCCACTCAGAACAGCAGTGTGGGCAGGCTCACAGTCCACTCAGAACCGTGGACGCACAGCCCACCCAGAACCTCAGACACACAAACCCTTTAGGAACTGCAGTATGTCAAGAGAATCCCGTGGTGTTGCCAAAGCAAGTGCAACACGAACAAAATTAGTTCCCTTGGGTTGGAGAAATGGCACAGCGGTTAAAGTGCTTGCCCTGCAAGCACAAGACCCTAAGTTCGATTCCCCAGCATCATGTAAGACAGGCATGGTGCTGCATGCCAGTAATCCCTGCAGCTGGGAGGCTGAGGCAGGAGGGTTGCAGTGAGTCCCATGCCAGCCTGGACTCCATAGGAAGTGAGACCCTGTCTTAAAGAAAAAAAAAAAAAAAGTTCAATTAGTTCCCTCTCACTTCGACTGGAGGAAATCACTAAGAAATGAATTGATAGTAGACCTTAAAAAATCAAACATCTTTCTCTGTATCTTGGGCCAAAGACTACTCTACAAATTAACTGCTACTATCTTCTGTCCACACTAGCTGCTCAGTTTTCAAATTATATGAAATTACTTTATAGCTATCATTGCTCTTAGTGATGGCCGTAACAATGACCACAGAAACAATCACAGATTTTCAGCATGAGGTGACAGTGAGCAAAGCTTTACAGGTGACTTATAGTGGTACGTGCCAGACACACCCTAAGGTAGCCGTCAACCCCATGACCACTAAGGGTGGCCCCTGCACTACCGACCCAGTAACCGCAGCTTCAGATGGCCACAAGCTGTGATCCTCGGCTTGGAAATACTGGTCGTGACTGCAAACGTGCAGGAAAAGTGAATGCATGAGCAGCAGCTTCTCTTGTCCGCCTTAGGTTTTTCTCATTTTTGTCAGTGGGATTTATCAGTGATTTTTTTTTTGTTTGTTTTGTGGTTTTTTGGTGCTGGGAATTAATCTGAGGGCCTCACACATGCGCTGTACCTCGAGCCCTGTACAGAGTGGTACGTGGCCATCATCTTATCCTTGGTCACTTGGCAATATTGTCTTGGTAGGATTCGGTATCTGGAAAGATCTTGTCCCAGCAACAGGAAAAGGACTAAGACATGCCACCATCAAAGCTTGCAGGATTCTATGAAGTTACTAGCCACGAGAACCTTCCTTCACCAGTCCCTGACGTTGGACATTTGACTGTTGCCAGGTCTACTGCTCTAGCTTGTCTGGCTTGGCATTAACCTTCTAATGCCAAGGATGTGAGAGGAGCAGGTAGGCCAAAACTTAGCTTAGCATTGAGATGGTGCCTTGCTATGCTTCCCAGGCTGGCCCACAATTCCTGGGCTCAAGTGATCCTCCTGATTCAGCCTTCCAAGTAGCTGTGACTATGCGTGCATGCTATCAAGTCCGGCTTCAAGGGTGAAGGTTTCTGAAGGTGCTTAATTTTAACTAGACATATACTCTTTGGAAGAATGATGTTTCTTGTGACCTTTGTATAAATTAATTTTTGGTAAATTCAATTCTAAGCCGGAAGCAACTAACAACAAACGGTGATAAATTACTTAGTCAAAAAACCTTTTTGTGTTGTTAAAAACCAACCTAACTCAACTTTTGGTTTGCTTATATTTCATTTCCCTTTCTCCTGTACTGAAAATTCTTTAAGACAATTAACCCTGCACACAGAGCCAGGAGCCCTCAGGTATGGGGACCTGGTTAGGGCCTGGCAACATACTCAGCTGTACACCATGCAGCATTCCTACCTCTATGGGGCTGTGTTTAGCCCTGCTCAGAAACTTGCTGGAGAAGATGCTTCCGCTGTCAGTCACCAGTCCACCATGTGTGTGGAGACCAAGTGACAACCATCAAGGAGGGGAGAAGGGTAAGAGCTGCACACTGCCATCCGGGTCTGAGCCAGGCAATGCCAACAACCACAGCGCTGGCCCATCTCATAGGCCCGGGGTGCACAAAGGCTCAGGACGTGGGGAGGACCAGCTGAGGGGTTCAGCACCTACCCTGCACTTGAGCTTGTACTCCTTCAGGATTGCTGCAGATCGCTCCTCCTGGGCCAGGAGATCCATGCTCTGTGGCTCTAACTGAAAGAAAGACGAGCAGACTGGTGTGTATGGGCCCCTGGATTCTGTGCCCAGAAAGAGGCAGTCACAGGCAGGGCCTTGGCCAGGCACAGAGACCTCTCCAGCCCTGACTCTAGAACTGCTGGGCTTCCTTCTGACCTGGCAGCTCCAGCTGCAGCCACTGTGCCCTCCTCCCCAGGCCTCTAGGCAGCCCCCTCCCAACAGGGGATGGTAGGGCTGTGGGGCCTCTTTCTCACCCCCACCACTAGAAACAGGGCCCTGAGCACGGCAGCTGGCAGTCACACTGTCACGAGGGGCACAAGGCAGAGGCAAGGCTGCCATGTTGGCTTTCTCTCGTATTGTGGTCTGGATCTGGAATGCCCCCGACGTCTCATATATTCAGATACTATGGATTATCTATGGAACCATGTGCTGTTAGGAGGTGGGGCTGGGTCTATGGGGTGGATTACGGGTGTGTGAAAGGTGTATACTGCAAGACAGGCGTGAGGCAGATTATAGATTATCGCAGGCATGTGGAAGAGATTACAGGTGTGTGGAGAATTACAGACTTCAGGGGTGGAGTGGATTAAGGACTTGAACCTGGAGAGGCAGACCACTGAGGCTAGATCTGGAAGGAGCAGGTCATTGGGTCAGGCTCGGAAGAGTAAGCTACTTCCTCCCATCCTTCTGGGACTTGGCTTCTTATTTACATGCTGTAAGAAACTGCCTCTGCTATGTGCTTCCACTGTTGCTGGCTGCCCATGAGTGGACTTGACCTTCTGAACCTCTGAGCTAGAATAAAACTTTTCCTCCCCTTATTTGTGTATGTTGGTTATCGAGTCATAACAACAAACAAGGAAGATATCTTCAATCCAGGGTTCAGAAGAAAAACACTCACTTTAGTTACCTACATACTTTTTATAAAATACACTTACCACTTTTTGCCCACCAATCACAAGCTCTCCCATCACAACTCAAAATAAGCAAAGCACTTACCTTGTCCCTTAGCGTGAACTCAAGGTCACCCTGCAGTTTCAGGATCAGTTTCTCCGAATCTGAAAGTTTTCCCACCACTTCCATGATCTCCTGTTGTAACCGGCTGTTTTCCTAGAAGACAGCAGGTACCGTCCAAGCTTGAGAAGCAAAGCAGAAGGTGAGCAGGTCTCCGTGTCACCTTGCTAAGGGGAGGGGCTGGTTCCCAGCCAATTAGCACGAGGAGAACTTGGGTGCCACAGATGGGGGGTGGTGGCCCACAGTTTCCTGGGGACAGACCTGGCCCTTACCCAGGTTCACTGCCTTCTCACAGCTTTCCCCTCCTGCCATCCCTGCTCAGAAATGTCACAAAGAATACCAGAAGGGCTAGTGACACATCATTTCTGAGTTGTTTTCTAAAAGATGGTTTGAAATTGTATCAGCAGAGAAGATGGACCTGCACACATGGTGGGGGGTGTGGGATGAAACCAAGAAGAGTTAAGAAAGACCCCGATGGTGCACACCTGCCCTCCTAGTACTCTGTAGATTAAAGTAGGTGGATCACAAGTTTGCGGCTAGCCTGGGCAACATAGGAACTTAGTGAGACTTGTCTCAAAAGTAGAAGATAAAAATGGACAGAGCTGGGCCTGGCAGTACAGGCCTGTAATCCCAACCCTCTGGGAGGCTGATGAGGCAGGAGGACCATAAATTCAAGCCCAGCCTGGACAAGTTAGCTGCTCAGTAAGACTGTCTCAAAAAACGATAAAAAATGAGCTGGGGATGTAGCGCAATGCAAAGGCTCTGGGTTCAGTCCCCAGCACTGGAAAACATAACAAAACAATGACTCCCGTGGAAAGTGGTGTGGATAGCTTTGGTCCTACTGCAGAAGGGTGACAGGAAGCTGAGCAACGAGGGGAGTAGGAGCAGAGCACGAGCCAAACACATGAAGAGGCCCCTGGCAGCACTGCCCACGTGCCTGCAGTTGTACATGCAGGGCACGACACTTCCCCACAGCAAGCCTGCTCCAGGCCATGTACTCAGGCCCCTGTAGGTGCTTTTGAAGTCAGGTGGAGTGTGCTGGCCATGACAGCTGGCTCTTCCAATCCCATGTTGACATCACCTACCCAAGGCAAAGAGCAGGACTCGCGGGACAGGAAGGGAAAGGGTCCCTTGCAATCCACACAGGTGAGCACTACTCCCTCTGCTCACCGCGTCTTCTTCCCAGAGACACGCCTAGCTACCTTCAGGGCCAGGGTCAGCCTCTGGCGCAGGAGGGCTTCCTCAGCCCGCAGGCAGCCGATATCCTGCTCAAGCATGGTCTTCTGCTCGAGGGCCTGTTCCCAGAGCAGCTCCCGCTCCGTCTCCACCTCAGCTCGCAAGAGGCTCAGCCTCTCGTGATAGCCTTGCTCCAGGTGCCTGGAACATAGCATATGTACTAGGGTCACAGGTGATGAAGGTGAGTAGTGGCCCTGCTCTTCACATGAACTTCCCATGTTGTAGACAGGCCTATCAGGTCTGTGCCTCCCTCACAGGTGGTCAGGCAGAGGTGACCCACGGCAAGGGGTATTGGTAAGTTACACTGCCAAGGCTGACAGCTGACCTGGACCCTGGGGACAGTGAGTAGAGAACTCTGGGTGGGTGAGTCCCCTGATAACTTACTTTTTTTTTGGAGGCAGGTTCTTGCTCTGTAGTCCTAGCTGATCCTGAACTACTCACTAAGTAGCCTAGGCTAGCTTCACATGCACAGCAATCTTCCTGCACCAGCCTCCTGATTGCTAGGATTAAAGGTATGCACTACCATACCTAGCTTACATGGTGCTGAGGAATCAAACTCAGGGCCTTGGGATTGCTAGGCAAATGCTCCTAAGTGCTGTGCCATTCCTCTAGCTCCACTCTGTGCTTTCTGCCCTACTCCTGTCACCAGCAAGCACTACCCAGCACAGGCCAGCACACTCCCTCCCTACACTGCCATCCTTGCTGTACTCAACACTGCCATACCCCACCCACAGCCAGGACAAAGCCCGAGAGAAAGCACAAGACAAAACCAGAAACAAAGATCAAAGCAAGACCAAAACCAGGCCCTAGGCAAGACCACACCCGCCGACAAGGCCTTGAGACAAATCCTGAGAGAAGGCCTGGCATAAGCCCGCCCTCTGAGAACAGCAGGCTGGGGAGGCACGGTGCGGATCCATGAGGCTGGGTCAGCCAGCTCACCTAGGCCCGCCTCACCCACACAGGCTGACCTGACTCACTGCCTCAAGTAGGACTGGAAACATTTTCAGGAGTTTGTCAAAACGATACTTCATCGCTTCTTTGGAAAATTACTGTTGTCCTGTAAAGGCTCTCAGTTTAGCCTCTGGTAGACATGTGAACCCACACTCATTCACACAAATGAACATACACCTATGCTCATATACTCCACTGCCACACATTTCCATGTCTATTCACACCTTTGGCCACATGCTTACTCCCACAGCCAGTCACGTGCTCACACTCACTTGGCGTGCGTTTACACGCTCCCACTCCCACAAAGGCACCTACACATTCTTACACCAAAGCTCCCACAGCCCCAGTACTCAAGGGGCCATCTCACACATTCCTTACATCAGGCACACGACCACCCACGATCCTCGTCCTGTTGTCAGCCTTCCCTGCTCTCCCAGGAGACTGCCGGCATCCTGCCGAGGTCCAGCTCACACAAACCACCCCAGGTGGGAATCTGGCTGAGACACCTTTCTGCCTGGCATAGAATGGAGACCAGCACACACACTGCGCGGAGGATGCTGGGCTGTTGGAGCTGAATGAAGACCAAGAGGGTGCTAGGCTTGGACAGTGAGGCCATCCCACCTGGGGAGTGGGCCAGGTGCTCCCTGCATCCCACAGGACACATAGCAAGTCCTAAAAGTACTTAACTCTGCTAGATATACCCCTCCCCTTAAGCAGGGCACCCCAAAGCTCTGTCTTCTCTATCTCCCTGGCCTGATGAAACAGGAGAGTCCCAGCTCTGCCTTTCTCACAGCCTCAGCAAATGCCCAAGGCCCACGGCCCACGTCCAACCTGGCCTAGGTGGGGGCTCACAAAACATCCCGGTGAAGAGTCACGGCTTGGCTTGGAACCTACTTGATTTTCTTCTCCGTGAGCTGCTCCAGTGCAGTGTGGCTGTCATCCATCTCCTTCACGAGTTCCAGGTTCCTCTTCTCAGCCCTCTCCAGGTCCAGCTTTGCCTTTTCTTGTTCCCTCACCAGCTGCTCCACCTGCCCTCTGAGGAGGACAGAAGCTAGATGGCCTCATTGGCCTGAACCCGCGCCCCCCTCAGGCCTCTGGGCCCCATAAGCCAGCAGCCACAGTGACCGGGGCCAGAGGCTGCACGGCCTCCTCAGCTCCTCCCAGGGCTATGTCTATGGCTGCCACTTCTGTTACAGACAGGCAAACTGAGGCCCAGCCTGATGACTTGTCAAGGAGGAGTGTCTGTTGGTTTCTGACCCCATGAAGCCTGAGCCCAGAGCCACATCTCGGGAGTAGCTTGAGACCTCTTATCTGTGGGCCCTCCTGTCTCCAGCTGTCCCATAAGCCCTCAGGTCCCCAGCATCCACATGTGGATGCAGGAGCGGAGAAGCTGGCTGCCACGCTCCCAGTCACAGCCCCGTGCCAGCAGCCTGACATCACAGACAATGGGAGGCTCATGGGGCCAAAGGTGATGTGATGCATGACCCCAGCTTTGGGCACCTAGCCTCTTTGGCATCCAAAGTTGTGATGGTCTGCCTAGTGGAGGAGACTCCCCTTCTCTCTGCCCATCTCTGGCCCTGTCTGCAGAGGTGCCTGCATCCAGAGGCCTTTAAGCCTGACACTCCCTTTCAGGCTTCCCACTGGCTGGTTTATGAGACACAGCCTCCACGACCAACAAGATTTCTGCAGCTTCACACACCAGTGACCCATCTTACTGGTGCCCAACACTTGATGTCTGAATTGCTAGCTGAATCCAGGCCGAGCTCCATCAAGAGGGCAGCACATGTTCTGGGTACACCCGATACTTGTTGACATGAGCTAGAATTCTCTGGCTTCTCTCGGAAGCATGTCCTGGTCAACTGAGGGACTTTCCCTCCACACTGGGGGCCAGAGTACTGCAGGAAGCTATGAGAGTCCTTGTCACTCTGAGTGAGCACCTGATGTAAGGATCTTTGATTTTCTCACATGAAAAGGGGCAGCTACCCTCGGTTCTGAGCCCATGAAGCCCAAGCAGCAAGAACTGTCGGGGGTTATAGCCCCACCTGGACTGAGGATGGTTTTTCTTGCTGTGCCTGACCCTTTCCTATTCCTAATGAACTTGGAAAGAGGGGCCTGTTAGCAGAGACAGGAGTTCATGGTACCTGGCCCAGGCCTGATCTCTGGGGGTGGGGACATGGACGTCCAGAACTGTGTGTCCTAAGGCTCCTAGGACAATGGCCAGTGGCCACTGCGCCTGAGGCACTTACTGCTGGTAGCTCAGTTCCTGGCGGTAGCAGGCCAGTGCCGCCTGCTGGATAATGCCATCAAGTGATAGGAGTTCATTGTCCAACGCCCAGGTCAGCTCCAGGAGATCCACCTTGTCATCTAGGCTGAAGTCCAGGCTCTAGAAGCAGCGAGGCACAGGGGTAAGGGCTCCCAGACATGTGCCTGTCCCCTGCACATGTCCCCGTCCCCCAGGGAAGTGGTCCCCAACTCTTCTGACACTAGAGACCGGTTTAGCTGAAGACCATTCTCCCAAGGACTTGGTGTTGGTTGGGGAGGGTACTTATTCTGCAGAAGGCTGCCGGAGGACGTCTTTGAAACAGCGAACAGCAGTAGGGGGATGGAGCCCTACCTCTCAGGGGTATTAGAAGCCGAGAGGAGCTCACGGACCGGAGGCGAGGCCTTGTGTGCTGCTCCCCTCCTGCTCGCTGCTCACCTGTCCCAGCCAGGTCCTTCCAAGGCCACAGACTGCTACAGCCCAGGAGCTGGGGACCTTTGCCCTGAGACATCCTCACCCTGTGCCCTCAGAAACGTGTCCTGCCCCCCAGGTCATCAGGCAAGGGTTTCTAGGACACAGTGATAACATGACAGCATGGCTCAGCAACAATGTGTTGCAATCACAGCTCAGTGACAAGGTGCTGGGGGTCATGACCCAGTGACAACACTGTAGGGCACAACTCAGTGAGATCCATTAGCACGTCACAGAGCCCAGCCACCCTACTCCGGCCCCACTGGAGCTCTGGGGAGAAGTTCAGGGTGCCGGCTAGAGACCTGCAGGGCTGTGCAGCTGAACACTGTGCCAAGGGTGGCCCCCTCTCCCTGGCTCCTGCTTGGGAAGTTTGCTGGGCATTCATCGCTCCTGTGCAGCAACGACCTGTGTAGTTAACTACCAGCCCCACTGGGAAGCTAGGTGGCCAAGGGGCTCAGAAGAGGTAAGCTGGGTACCCCAAAGATTCTCCACCCACCCCGTGTCCCCAGTTAGCCCCCCGACCCACTCCGGGCACAGCCACCACTGTGCACTGGACACAGCAGCACCAGCAGGGCCAGTACGAACATTAGGCGAAGTTGCGAAACCAAAATCTGAAAGCAACAGAAAAGTTACAAATTGCAAAAGGAATGAAAACATCTGCTAAGAGAAAAGCCATGAAGAGTTAATGGCCGAGGTGACACAGAGCCTCAAGAGGCTGGCAGCAGAGCAACTGGGTGCCCAGTCTTGACAGAGATTTTGAACTAGAATGTATAAACACACCTATTGTTTATGTGTGATAAAAACCTTTCAAGAAACCCACCTAGCTGGCCCACTATATCCCTTGGGAACGGGGCTAAAGAGGAATAGACTTTTTCTTCTTACAGATTTTTATATAGCTGGCATTAAAAAAAAAAATGGAAAGTGAAACTTGGAAATAAAAATAATAAAATCAAGCTCCTAGCTCTCAGCGCTGCGTGAGGCAGTGTTTCCTCACCCAAAGGCTGGCTCAGCAGCCTTCAAGGACAGCCTCTGGGAGGAAAGTGGCAAGGAGGCCCCATGGAATGGGCTGTGGGAGCAGGTACCATGCAGGGTCAGCTCCCAGGACGGGGGTGCAGGGGAATTCTGGGCTTGTCAGGCATGTCGCTGATGGGGACACTCAGGGAGACCCTCCATCACAAGAGAAGGAGATTCTGTTTATAGTTTGAGGATGCCCCTCCTTTGTGCAATAAAGGGGGGCAGCATGTAGCAGGGGTCCCCAACCCCTGGGCTATGGATCAGTCCAGTCTGTGGCCCAGGAGGGACCAGGATACCAGGGCAGGCGGGTGATACACAGGAGGTGAGCAGCAAACAAGGCACCTCCTGTGGGTGTACTCCAGTTAAGAGTCTAATGTGCTGCTGACCTGACTGGAGGTCAGGCTTCCCTCCTGCCGCTTCTGCCACTGCCTTTACGGCCAGTGTGGAGACTCACTCGAAGGGCAGAACCATTCCCTCCCCAGGGAATCCCTGCAAGCTTGGGAGGGATCTGGCTGACACCAGCTGATTTAAGAGGACATCCCACACACTGCAGATAAACAGCTCCCATCTAGACCCCATGCCATCCCACATCAGCCAGTATTTCCTTAGGCTCCCTTGGCTGGTCTATATTACCTTTATAATTTACATAGTGCTGTTTAGTGCCATTGAGAATGAGTTGTTGCAAGCTGGGCACAGTGCTACATGCCTGTAATCCCACTATTTGGGAGACTGAGGTAGGAGGACTGCCATAAGTTCAAGCCCAACCTGGGCTATGTACTGAGTTCAAGGCCTGCCTGACTAGATAGCGAGAAGATCCTGTCTCAAAAAAAGCTGTTGCATCGACAGTTTCTAACATATATTTTATCCCCCGCCTCAGTGTCAACTGCTGGTACTTCACACACAGGCTTTCAAAGACCAACACTTAAGCTAGCTTGGCATGGGTCACCCAGTACTGCATTCACCCCTTCTGTCTGTGCTAATTTGGCTAAGTCTACAAGCTACCGTTAGCTAAAATAAGTAAAAAGCAAACATCACTGGAGAGCTTCTACGCAGAGGGGAGAAGACCCAATGACGAGACAGTAGAAGATACTAAGACAGATACCAAAAAGAAAGCTGCAAGTGAACGGGAACACCAACAGTCCTGCTTAAATTACAGCTTCACTGCTATGGGTGGTTCCCATTCTCCAAGCCTGACGTGTGTAATACATGGCGAACAGCCACGCAAAGAAGCCATCAAGATCGCTTCACCACATGGAGACCAAGCGCCCTGTGTTAAAAGACAAGCCTTTGGAATTTTTCGAAAGAAAAAATCATGAACACGAGGAACAGAAGGAATTACAGAGGGTGCTGCTTATCCAGCTCATCAGCACTGAGGACATGATTCTTAGTTGCTAACGGCATTGCTAAAGCTAAGAAACCCTCGGCGAAGAGTAGATCCTGACTGTTGCTAAGGACATCAGGCATGAACCTTTGGAACAGGCTGCGGTTCAAAAGGAGGCATGTGTTCCTCTGTCGGTTAGTACCATAGCTAGATGAACTGATGAAATATCAGGGGATATCAGGCCACAGTTTAGAGAATCCAAGTGTTGCCATGGTATACCCTCCTGGGAAAAGAGTGCACTGATACTGACAACAGGCAGCACTGCTTTTTTGTGTGATACTTTTCAGGAAGTTATCTATGTCTGAGGACATGCTATGTGCCCTCCTGCTACCAACCAACACCACAGCTGCGGAGCTATTCAAGTCATTGAATGATTCCATGTTAAGAAGGCTGAACTGGTCATTTTATGTTGGTATATACAAAGGCACAGTGGAAGGTTGCAGAGTTCAGGCACGTGGTGGGTCAGGGGTTTAAACCTGGAAGGGGTAGTAGAACAATGAGGCTGGGCTCAGAAGGGGTAGATCACCGGGACAGGATTTGAAAGGATATGTGTTAGCTCCACCCTTCCTCCCTCATCTGGCTTCCCTTTCGCAATGTCATGAGGAACTGTCCTCCCGCCCCCACCATGTGCTTCCATTGTTGCTGGCCACCAACGAGTGGACTGTAACCTGGAACTGTGAACTTTCCTTCCTAAAGTTGTGAATGTTGAGTATTCTGTTCCAGCAACAAGAACTTAGTTAAGGCAACAGTGTAAAGACAAGAGGAAAAATAGAGCACAGTCCCTGCAATGACCTGGACACAAAGCTGTCCTCCCACCACCGACCGCGTAACTCAGGAGAATGGTTCAACCAAACTGCTTCCTGATGTCAAAAAAGGTGGTGACGAAAAGCTGGCTGTGTTGTGCATGCCTCTCCTGTAATCCCAGCACTTGGGAGGCTGAGGCAGGACTGCTGTGAGTTCAATGCCAGCCTGGGGCTACACAATGAACTTAGGAGAAGCCTGAACTACAGAATGAGACCCTGCCTTAAAACAAAGGTTGGGGACCACTGTATAGGATGTGTAGGATGCTGAGCCATATCTTCAACTGGATGTCCTCAGCCATTTTTCTCTAGACTTCATTCACTAGCTTTTAAAGCTAAAATGTTTTATGATTTAATAATAAAAACTGAAGGAAACATATTTCTCTGTAGACTTTCCTACACAGGATTCTCTGCGAGGAGCACGACTTGCTATGACCATGGTCTGTCCCTCCTCTCTTATGGGCATGCATTCCCATGGGACTTACCCAGGCCCCACCAGCAAGCGGGTGCCACCCACCAGGGCAGGCATGAATAGTGCATTCCAAACCTGCAAGATCTCCTGGCCGCTGCGGATACCCTCCTGGGCCCACACGGCAATGATCTGCTCAGGACGGGCAAAGCCGCTGCCATCATCCACGCTGGAGAAGAGGTGCAGGCCACAGCTCATGGACACAAGGGAGGAAGTAGTGGTGGCTGTGTGGCAGCCACTCTCCTCTGGGACCTGTGCTTCGGAAGGGAAGCTGCCCTGAGCACACGGTGCCCTAGAGCCACAGCACCTATCACCATGTTTCCCACCCTTAGCAGCCCACTCAGCACTCTGCCTCCCCCAGAGACCCAAAAACAGCCCCAATCGCAAGACTCATTCGCTTGTCTTAATAGAGAAAAGAGAACTGGCACCATCCCAGGATTTTCCCAAGGTCCCACAGCTCTGTGAGGGCAGAGCTGGGAGGTGTACTCTTGGTCCCTGGCTCTATGTTCCCTCCAGGGACCCTGTGTGCCAGACCTCAGCTGGGTCAGTACCAAGTTACCTGAGAGTATGGTGTTTCCCACCTGAGCTAGCAAGTGTGTGCCTGGCTGCACAGTGGAAGTGCCCGGGAAGCTGCACACAGAGCCATGAAACCAGGCAGAGAAATGCAATGGTGAATGGGCTCAGAAGGCAGCAGCAGAACTCATCTCTCCCTAGAACCCTGACCTAGATCAAGGTTACTAAAAAGGCAAGTAAACATTCAGTCTGGTACGGAAGGTCTCCTGCCTTGTCCTGGTCACCCTAGGCCTTTTCAAAAAGCCTTTGCCCTCTGGGACAACAGCACTGCAGGGGAGTGTGTCTTGCACACCAGTGCCTCTGACTCCCCTTCACCTTCCTGCCACACCCCGGCTCCCTGGCCTGGCTCTGGGGTTGCCTTCCTCTTCCTAATATTCCTGTCTATTCTGTTCTCTTCCCTGATGATGCCTACCTGGCAGAAACCTCTTCGGACTCCACGTGAATGACATACATGCTCAGAACAGCATGGCACCCCCCCACCCAGCACCTCATGAGGGCCCTCCCCTGGGGGTAACTCAGGAGGCAGCACCCTTGAACTATATCCACCTGCTCTCAACTGTACCGCTCTGCACACACGGCCACTGGGGAATGGGCACCTACAGAGCTGGGTAAGGGCAGCACAGTTCTGCAAAGCAAGTACCGTGGTGTCCCCAGCGGACAGCTTGGACGCCTGAGTGCCTCCAGCATAGCCACGCTAGGGACAGCCATGCACTGAGGATGCAGCACCCTCTGGCCAGAAGTGCCCCCTCCGGGATGCACCAGCAGAGCAGGATTGGGTGTTCTGCACGTTAAGCAGGGCCTGTCCTTCCCAGCTTGGTGTGTCACGTACAGCATGGGCAAGGATACAGGCTCATGAAGCACATGTGTGCGTGGCAGGTAGGTGTGAATGCACAGTATGTATACAGCGGGTCTGTGCTGAGATGCACACGTGTGTGCAGGCGGTGTGTGAGCGCGTGGTACATATACACAGGTGGTGTGTGTATGTGTATGATGTGTACCCAGATGGTACATGTACATACGTGGACTGTGTGGTGCTATACAGAGGGTGTGTGTACATGGCATGCATATACAGTAGAATGCATGTATGCAGTATACATATACAGTGGGAATGCATGCATGCAGCAGCACATATATACAGGTGGTATGCCTGTATGCAGTGTACACACACACACCAGAAATACATACAATGTGAGTACACCACTGCTCTGCGCGGTGGCATGCGCGTCATGTGGCTGTGCAAGGCCACACATGTATTGTGTAGAGCTGGGTGAAGAAAGCTGGACGCACTGGTGTGACCCGTGGGTGCCCCGGCCACCCCTACACAGTATCTCAGGGGCTGAGATGGCTGGGTAGATCCTTAGCTTCTTGCATGTTCTAACTGAGGGGCCTTGTGCAATGGAGTGGCCTGGGAACTGGCATCCTCACAGGCCAGCGTGGAACAACAGCTGAGGACATACAGCAAGGCTGGTCTGCCAACAGCTAATGAGCTTTGCATGGTCCAGTTCTTTGGCCCGATAGCCCCCACAGTACTGGGCCCCATGACTTGGGTCAGATGCTCCATCCTTGGGGGGCGGGCACTAGCTGTCTCTCTGTCCTCCTGGCACTGGGACATGGTACCTGGCCACTATACATCGGGGCAGACCAGTGAGCTGATGCAGGAGGTGGATGGAATGGAAAAACCCAGAGTTTGAGCTTCTACCCCAAACTCCCAGAATGGGGGAGTCCTCCAGACACACTGCAGAGACCCCACAGCCAAGACAGTGCATGAAGGAACTGTTCCTACAGTGTAGACTCCCCACCTTGAGGTAGGCACTCCACCTGCCCCTTTCTGCAGTCGAGTCTGAGGCCCAGAGACACCGAACTGGGGAAGGGCAACATGGGACTGCCAAGGTCTGCGTGCTACAGTTCTGAGCCACACTTGTGTGCACCTCACAGACGTCACACAAAGGCATCATACTTTGGTCACAAGAGTGATGCAGGAACTCTGGTGGCTGGTTTTTAATTGTCCCACTTACCTGGTAATGTAACCAGGCTGTGCTTGGTGAAACCAGGGTGGAGGATTCCGGAGGTGACATGGGCTTATGGCTGAGCAGGCTGACCTGGAACTCTGCGAGACTCACTCTGCCGTCCCCGTCTCGGTCTAGCTGGGTGAACAGGTCTTCTAGCTCCTACATAAAAGCCATCCTACCCTTCAGGCTCCAAGACCCCCATGAGGGAAGAGGGGCTGTTTGTCCCCACCCAACTCAAACCAACAGACCACTTTCCCGCGATCCCGGGACTCCTTGCTCTGTCCTGGGACGCACATGCAGCTGTCAGGTCCCCTCCTGCTAAGAGTAGGCGGCCTCGAGACTTCTTGCCTTGGATTTTCCCACCGTGATCAAGTGGCCCCAGTAATTCTTGCCTCAGTTTCTCTCCCACAAGGAGCTCTTAGAATTCCTGCCTCAGTTTACATCCCACTGAGAGCAGGTGGCCCTTCAATCCCTGCCTTGGTTCCCTCCCACCATGGCAAGCAGGCCCTCGAATTCCTGCCTCAGTTTCCCTCTCACAAGAAGTGGCCCATGGGTTTCTGAGTTGCACAGGTACTCAGTGCCCAGTGCAGCAGGCATGCACTAGACACTTAGGTACACTGTGAGCATGACTGGCCCTGGCTCATGTCCATTAAAGATACAAGGCTGCCCAGCAGGATGAGCACAGCTCCCGAGGACGCACACAGGCTCAGAGTCAACCTACACAGGCAAGTGGCTAAGCTAGGCCGTACAGAAATGGGGATGGGGACTGACTTCAGGCAGAGGAAGAACTAAGAGCAAAGATGTGCCCAGTGTGCAAGGGGCCGGACTGGCACTCAGATTATGACTCTTAGAGCTTTCTGGAGCTTAGCTTTGGGCAGAAACACGGGGAGATGTCAAGTGACGTAACTGGACCAGCGTCTGAAGGGGAAGGGGTTTCCCTTTGCTGAGCAGCATGAGGCTGTCCCTATGCATGTCACAAGGTAGCATCCGGTCCCTACCTCCTTCTCGAGTCCATGGAGTCCGATGCTCCGGCAGACCACAGCCAGCTCTTGTGCATCCAGGTGGCCACTGCTACCCACGCCCAGCTCCTTCCAGATGCCCTGGACTTGGCTCCTGAGTGAGTCGCAGGAGGCGCTGCAGGACTTCTGGGGGCTCTCAAGATCCTCAGAGCACCAGGTTCGCTGCTGGTCTAAAGCAAGAAGAAGTCAGAGTTAAACCCTGTTCAATGTGCTGTGGGACATTCAGTCTTAAAAATAAGGAATCCCAGCATCGTGACAGGGCCGATGAGCCCAGGGGAAGTTATGATGAGGGACAAAAAAGACTAAGGGTGCACAGCCCCTTCATCAAGGGACCTAAAGACAAGAGAAGTGCTGTGACAGAACAGAGGTTACCGGGGCTGGGATAGAGAAGAGACGCTGGTGGCAGAGGACACAAATCTTCCGTTATAAAATGATTAAGTTGGAGACTGACATCTGATGTTGTAACTACAGTTAAAAACCAGAGACTGACTCACTGGAATGTGCTGAGAGAGCACATCTCAAGCGACTCACCACACACACACACACACACTCTCTCTCTCTCTCTCTCTATCCACATGAGGTGATGGTTAAACCATTTCACAGCATGCATGTTCATCAGATCATCACACCATACAGCTAAAATACACAGTTTTGTCAGTCAATCACACTTTCGTAACGCTGGGGAAAATCCAACAACAGTCACACTGTGTCCCAGTGGCAGCTCATGGCTGCTGGCAACATGCTCTGACATAAGGGGCTGGAGACACTGGAGTCAGGGGAGAGCCTACAGGGAGGGACAAAGGAGCAGCCATGGCAGATCTCAGTGGCTGGAATATAGGCTTCACTGTGCAATTCTTCCCAGTTTAGGTCTGTAAGTTTCCACAATAAAATGTTGAAGGAATCTGCTCCCTATGCACAGTGCTTTCTGGGTCTGGAGGAACGGCTCAGCGGTTAAAGTGCCTGCTTAGCAAGCACTAAGTCAAGTGCTAAGTACCCGAGTTCGATTCCCCAGCACCACATAAGCTGGGCGAGGTGGCGCACGCCTATAATCCCAGCACTCGGGAGGCTGAGACAGGCAAATTGCCCTAAGTCCAAGGCCAGTCTGGGCTCCCCAGTGAGTTCAGGACCAGTTTGGACTACAGAGCGAGACCCTGTCTCAGAAAAAGAAAAAAAAAAAGAGTGCTTTCTGAAGGGTCAGAAGGCACATAAAAGAGACTCGAATGTTCGTTTACAACAGAAAGGCCAGCTTTTTCTAAGTTCATTTTAGTTCTCTGAAGTTGTTCTCTCTTTTTTTGAAGTGCTGGGGATCAAATCCAGGCCTTTGTACGCTAGTCCAGTAATCTACCACTGAACTAGACCCTCAGTCCAAGACCAACTTTATAAAAATTTCCTTTTTTGAAACTTTCAGACCCATCCAAGGTAAAGAGAGGAGCAGGCAAAGCCTCTCGGGTCCCCGTTCCACTGTGGGGGTTCACAGGGTACTGGAATTCCTTGTGTCATCTCACTACACACACTTAGTACAGATCTCTAGAAAACACATTCTTTCATCAACCCAATGCCACTGTTGCACCTACAAAACCAACAGTGACTTCCTAGCTGTCTCAGACACGTCACTGTATAGTTGCTACATTGGAATAAGAGCCAGACATTCTCCTGGGGCACCTGGCTGTTCCTTGCTCTGATGGCCACAAGCATCTGTCCCGCCCCCATGGTCTAGGCCAGCCTGAGAAACTGAGTCAGCTGATTTGCAGAGTGCCTCTCTTCTGGGATTTATCTGTTTGTTTTCTTATGGTGTGATTTAACAGGGTCTGCTGGTCTGAACATTTCCCACAAGCCTGAAGTTAGCATCAAAGGTTTTTATTCAGATTCAGCTTTGTGTTAAATTCCTTTTCTGCCAGGTGTGCCCTCCCCACCCAGACCAAGGCAGAGGATAGCCACCCTCATGGAACACAGATGTCAGAAGATGCTGTTTCAGTGGGCTGGGTCTGCCAGCTGCATGAACTACACTGGCTTTAATGACCTACGTTAGGTCACTGATGCCAGGGAAAGAAAAGCCAGCCTACATGCTCACAAGTGACACAGTAGGTTAGAAAGGGCATTGGGGAGAGGAAATCACCCAAGGGTGGACAGCCTGAGTACAGGGCACTGACAGCTACCGATTCTCCCCAGGCTCACAGGTGGACAGTGCTGGTGGCCTGGATTTTCCTGGTAGCATCATGCCTCCTCCAGCTCTTCCCAGACATTCAGCAGGCACCTCCCAGTTCCTTCCCAAACTGGGAGGCTGGAGCCTTGAGCAGCTTGGAGAGGCCTGTCTGCTTGGCTCCAGACTCTCCTTCCGGGTTGCTGTGGCTTTATACCCATAGTTGGTGTTTTTTTCCATCACTGCCCTCCACAAACACAACAGCCTCCCAGGTGCCCATGCTGTACAATTCTAGCTTCAAGGACCCAGCTGGCTCCAGTCTTCTGGTTAATGAAGCACAGGACACTCTCAGGTCCTAACTCTTCCCCTCTCCAAAATGCCTATCTTCCTCCTTTAGACCTACCTGGGCAGCAGCTAAAAAACATGGCTTCAAAACTCTTTGACTCTCCCATCAATGCCAGATCTGCAGTCCTCCTCCAACTGGGCAGTCGTGCAATGGCTTTCTCCAACAGAATGTGGCAGGGGGATGCTGATGACTCGTATGGGCCTGTGTGCCACCAGGCTACCCCAAGTCCAGGTGGCAGAAGCCTGTGGGAATGACTGAGCTGCTAGGCCTGAGGAGGTCCAAGCCACACACAGAGGCACTCAGAGGTGGTCCTCACCAAGGTCTCTACGGAGGATGTGAGGGACCCTTCCCATCATCATACAACTTCAGACTCAGCCTTAGTTTGTCTCAGAGACATCATGAGCCATCTTAAGCCTTGTCACCTCATCTAGACCTTTACTGTGTACTCCAGTCTGCTCCTCTGAGGACCTACACCTAGAAATAACTACATCCTGCTCCAACATCCTAAGAGTCAGAGCTCTGGTCACAAAGGCCTGGTATGGACTGCACATTCCTTTCAACCACAGAAGGACATTTACCCCCTAGACCCCAAAAATAGCTTCTCAGTGGTTACACAGGCCCTTAGACACCAGGACAGCTACTTAGACCACTAGAACCCAGGGACAGCTCAGGAGTCACACGAGCCCCCAGACCTGCAGACAGGTCCTAAGGTGTCACACAGAATCCTAGATGTGTGAAAAGCTCTGACAGGTCCTCAGGAGTCAAACAGACCCCCAGTGCCAGGACAGCTCCTCAGGGGTCATGCAGGCCAGTAGACAAAGGAACAGCTTCTCAGAGGTCACAGAGGCCCCTAGATCCAGAGACAGGAAGTGGCTGGGGACAAAATGAGAAGCATGTGGCCATGTGAGGCCTGTGTCCCAGGGGGATGCCCCACAGCTGCAGACACGTCCCCACATGATGCACAGATGGTGCCCAAAGAACATGAGGAATAAGAAGTCAACAGGTCTATGGACCTGGGACAACTCCTTAGAGGTCATGCAGGTCACTAGACTGGGGATAGCTTTTCACAAGTCACAAAGGGCCCTGGATGCAGGGGAGAGCTCTCCATGAGTCAGCAGGCCCCAGTGTTAAAGACAGTTCCTCAAGGGTCACATAGGCCCACAGTGCCTAGGATAGATCTTCCGGGGTCACACAGGCCCATAGATCCAGGGACAGCTCCTCAGGGGTCACGTAGGCCCCAAGACCCAGGCATATCTCAGTAGGGATCATGGGCTTCTCAACCGTGGGGCTACTCCCCTGGGCCATTCTTATACCGAAGTGACTGCTGGGTCTTCTGCTCGTTTTTGCAGTGTACATTAGCAGTAATTATACACTGTCTTCTATAACTTTCATCATTTGCTTAGGTATTCGTCTTTCCTTCCCAGTCAAAATAGGATTTCTAAGCAATACCAAACTTTTTTCTTTAAACACAGAATTATAGGTAATTATAAGATAATTAAAATGATACAATGAAGCCTTCTTCTCCACAGAACCCTGGTGCACTTCCCAGAGATAATTGCTGTCAAGAATTTTTTCCTGGATTATAAATTATCTCTGTACCACAGACCCATGCAATACTCACATCCCCAATAAAGAGTAAGAGTTCATGTCCTCTCATGCCTGTGCACCCAGCTACCCTGCCCAGTCCTGGTCTTGCAGACAGCCAAGCCACCTTCCCCAGCTGTGCAGCTTACTGGGACTGATGGCTGGACCCACGTAAGACCTCATGGCTACCTGAGACACCCAAGAACAAGGGTGATGCCTCTTGCTCTACTGGGATCAGCTGTGTCTCTGGCAGGTGCTGAGGTAGCTCCTTCATAGTAAGAGAGGCTGCACCAGTCCAGGCATGCCAGAAAGGGCCACAGGTCAGCCCTGGGCTCAAACAGGCCAAGTACGGCCCTCCTGCTACTCCCCACCCCAGCCCTAGCCACACCTGCTACCTGGGATTACATCAGTCCTCATGGATCAGAGAATGTAGCAGACACACACTGCAACTCTGGCCAGAGGCTTCTGCCCAACTTGGCTGAGGCCAAAGTAACCACCTCATTACTAAAATGCTAACACTGCATGACTTGGATAAGGTGTCCCCAGAGCTACCACCCATCATGGGTACTTCCCAGGAAGCCCTCACCTGTGACCCACAGCTTCCAAGTCCCAGTCAGAGCAGAGAGCTGCCAACACAGACACAGCATTACCTTGGACTTCATGCAGCTCATTCTGAGGCTCCTTCACATTCTCGGCTTCCTCATCAGATCTGAGACTCTAGAAAACCACAGACAAAAGGAGGTGAGACCCCAGTGGGGTCACAGAGATGAAGCACCAACAACAAATCACAGGACATGTGGGTGGGTGGGAAGAGGCCAATGGCGGATACAGAGTATGTCCCAACTGAATAGCCAATAGTGCCCCAAGGACAAACATCCTCTCAGATATAAAAGACTGGCTGGGGGGATAGGCACATGCCTCATTTGCACTCAGGGTCTTCCACATATACAAAAGCCATGAGCAGCTTTCTCAGAGCACAGCAAGGCCCCCACATTCTACAGAAGCAGAGCCCGCTCCCCATAGTAGCACCCAGTTGACAGGCCACCAGTGTGGTAGGTTTCAACGCTGTCTCCCAAAGAAGCTGTGCCATCATTACTCTCTGCAATGGCCTTATGCAGGAAGGTAAAAGCAGGTCCCTGTATCCCTCCAAGGGCTCTGGGCAGCATGGTAAGCAAGAACTTGACTCCACAGTGGCCTATACCACAAAGCAGGTTAGGGCCATCAAGAAATGTGTGGCCTCAGTATAAACCTCACATTTCAGTGACTGAGTCACACGTGACCAAGTACCATGAGTGCCTAAAAGCGATTCTGGAACAAAAACCTGGGTGCCTGAGACTGTCTGTTCAAAGCCGGCATGAACTTTTGAGGTTCAGACTCCAAGTTGGTGAGAAATATGCTTAACCTCACCTTGCTAACGCACCAACTCAACTAATAATTCTAAAGGCTGCATTCTTTGCACTCGTGTTTTAGAAATCAAAGAGGACTGAAGGCTGGGCATGGTGGCACAGGCCTGTAACCCCAGCTATTTATGAGGTTGAGGTGGAAGAACTGCAAGCTTAAGGCCAGCCTGGGCAACTTACTGAGACCCCGCCCCACGTGAAAACAGAAAAGGGCTGGAGCTGCAGCTTAGTAGTGCTTGGACTCAATTCCTGGTACCATATGAGTACAAGAAAGAAAGAAAAAGGAAAAGGGAAGGAAAGGGAAAGAGAACAGAGGAGAAAAGAAGGCTGAGGAAACAGAATGCCACCAAGGATGACAGAGCCAATGAGTCCAAGACGTTCATGCAGCCTTCATAGTAGAGGCCTCAATTTACAAAAAGAATACTCCGATCTGGTTACCAAGGTTCAGCAGGCTCCTGAGAGAAAGGACTCCAACATTTAAATTTAAATATGTGTTTGTTTTTTCTCTTTACCTCAATAAATGCTAATATACCTCATGGGCCATATGGGCCCCAGGGCTCTTACGAAAGATGAGTTCCCAACATGGGCCCATCTGTCAGAAGTTACCATCCCAGGCAGCAGAAACCAGGACCTTCTGGCATCCTTTAAAAGCAGGTCTAAGAGCCCACAATAAGCTCTACAGCGGCAAACTTGCCCCTCATGGAGAAACAGACCTGGCAGCCGCTCTCTCAGGCTGGTCCTAGAAACATGGCAAATGGCTCATCAGGGAGGGTTAAGTGTCAACATCATGGCTCACGGGAGGCACCGTGACTCTGCCAGGTTGTGAGCGGAGCTTGGTATATTCTAAGTGTCTGAGGTGGGTGAGACCCTGAGCTTGGTACTTGTACCGGTCTATTCTACAAGACCACACCGAAGGCATCTTTCCCTTCCTGTAGTTTAGCACATTAACATTCTCTCTCGTAAAGCTATTAAAAATCACCTTGAATGGATCCAAAAGGTACGGGTAATGAGCGTGGGAGGAAATAAAGGGTCTATGTATGAATGCAGTCTAATGAGTGCCCTGTGGCCAGGATTACCCCCCAAAGACAACCAAAACTGAGTGGAAACAAATCCATTCCTAGAATGGACGGAGGCCGTAGCCACTTAATGTACCTTGATGTCACCCTCCTCTATATCCTCTGGCGGCTGTGTGCTAGGTTAACAGAGTGAAACATTACCTTTCCAATATAGAACCTGCGGTGGGAAATGATGGCTGACTTACCTCCACGCTTTCCAGAGATGTGGAGCGGCAGAGATGGCTTTTCAGGCTGGCCTTGGCCTGCTGTTCTGGTCCACGTACAGTGCTGGTGGCAGAGGCTTGCAGTTCAGGCTGGCTCCATCGGCCATACCTCTTGGAGCCACTCACATATTTTGGTGGCACAGCACAGGAGGTGGCTGGGGTCAAAACGAGCAGTATGAGGCCACGTGAGGCCTGTGTCCCAGGGGGATACCCCACAGCTACAGAGTCATCCCCACGTGATGCACAGATGTGCTGTGATGCACAGATGGTGCCCAAAGAACATGATGGCTGGTTAACAGGGCTCTTGTATCATGGGGGGTGGGGTGAAGAGGCGAGGGTAGGAAGGGTCCCTCCAACAAACTCTACCTGCCCTTTATGTATTTTCAAGCACACTTTACTTTTATGACTCAGTAGTACAAAATCTAGCATTTCATGCAAAGAACAAAAACCATACGATAATCAAGGGACTCATAGCTCTATAGACTAGGTAACAACATCCCGCTCCTTATCAAAAAAACAGATGGTCAGGACAAAGAGCAAAGAACAGAGCCAACAGCTGAGTGAATCTTCCCAACCCTGAGGTAGATGTGGACTTTGATTTGGAAGTTTATAAAAATCCCCCAGATCCACAATTCCTTTCCCCATCTCTAACTTGCATGTTTGCATAACCCTAGAAGGTGCAAAGTGGGCAGGAGAGTGTGGACTAATCCCTCCTAGACCAAAAGGGAGGAAGCAACCAGACTGCGCTAGCTGCAGAGGAGGGAGGCTCAATGAGGCAGATGCAACAAGAAATGTGTCCCGGACCCCACCAACCAGAAGGTAGCTTCCACTGAGCCACATGGCTGATCCACCACCTCTGATCTTGTGCCAGGAGAGGAAGCTGCTCAAGCCCAGAGGACCAGGATAGGCAAAGAGCAATTAACTGAGGACAGAGAATAGGTTATGAGGAACATGAGGAGGCTCACTCAAAACAAGATGAATGGGAGGTGACTGTGGCATCAGGGTGAATGCAAATGGAGGGCAGCCTAGGGACACTAAGAGTAGGCACAAGCAGGACTATCAAGACCAAAAGGCACCAGGAGTCAGACTCGGCAATCTCTGACTCTGAAGACATAGGCACAAAGGACAGGGGAAAAAGCAGAAGAGTCTCCAGGTTAGCACAGAAAGACTGGCAAGGTGTCCTTCCTCCCTGGTCCAAACACTGCAGACGTGGTGGCCTCTCTCCCTCCCTGCCTCCTGACATTGTGTTGTCTTGAAATTTCTACCAGATTCATCAATCTACTTCCCATATGTTTAGCCTCATATAGAATGTGTGGGCATGTACAAAATATAAACAAGATTTTTTTTTTGCCAGCTGTGATGTGTCCTCCTTATCTCCTCACACCATAGCTGTGATTCGTTCTATTCTTCTACTTCTCCTGTCTCCTACTGTATCTTGGATGAGTCTTCCTCACCCCTTGCTGCCCTGCTCTCAGGTCCCTTGGTGCCCGTATCCACCTAGGGAGAATCTCCTGCCATCTCATGTCCCCTGGCAATTCTTCATAATTCTTAAGCTGGATTTCCTTCTCTCTAATTTACATCCCTCACTTCCTCCTGTCTGCTCTGGTCTTCCTGCTATTCTGATCTCTATACTGTCCTTGTCCCCAGCCTATCAGCTTTTTCCTAGCAGGATCATCTGCCTGGCACCTCAGGGTTATCTCCATAATCCTGTCAGAGCAAAGTGAAACTTTCTCTGGCAAGAGTGTTCATGTGGTTGCCAGCTCAGTGACAAGGAGGAGAGGTGGATGGGGGATGGCACTGTCCCATCCTCTCTGTGCCTCAAGGTCCCTTGTCTGGGGGTGAAACACGCTGTGTGTTATCACCTGGGACCACTGTTTTTTCCAATGTGTCTTTGGCCAGTGCCACCTCAACTCAAGTAGCAGATCTACTAACCCCAACAGTTGTCGGCGTGGTTAGCATGCCTTCCATCCAATGGCGTGTACACCTGTAGATGTCTACCAAAGGGAAAATGCAACAAACCCCAAGAAACACAATGCATTTGGTTATATGTCCAATAATGGCTTTTAACAAGAGGAGGGTGATGGAGCCAGCTGTTCCCTCATTTAGGAGATGGGTCACAGCACAAAATCCTTGCCCTAGAGTATCCATATTACATTTGTTCTTCTGATTATGGTGGCAGGTGACAGAAAGGACCAGCAACAACTGGAAAACCCAGGAGGTAAAGACAGCATTGGCAATGGAGCAGAGCAGCAAAGGCATCTGAGGACAGAGCCCCTGTGGCAGACAGCTGGAGGAAGCGGTTAGATCAGGTGGGCGGGCAAGAAGAGATGGGGCACTGAGTCAGACCCAGCCTTGGAGGGTTTTGGCAGGATGGGTTCAGGTCAGCGTGGGTGCTGGTGGCACAATCCTACAACGCCACACTGGTTCAGGCGCCCCCCCCCCCCCCCCCCCCCCCCCCCCCCCCCCCCCCCCCCCCCCCCACCCCAGGTAGTGGACATGTGTCTGGGAATAGGTAGGTCTCAAAGGGTTTCTGTGGGCAGGCACAAGATTTTTCAGTTGAGGGAAGTTCTAAAATTCTCCACCTGCTCCCTCCCAAACCTGTGGCTGGCCTGCTCCTGAGCAAGGCCCTAGGGTGGCAGCTGCTACACATGGACAGACAATGCCACTGTCATCTTCCCTGGTCAGGCAGACTCCTTTCCCACTTCTACCAAGTCTGTTCTCTCCTGCCCTGGGTGGCCAGGAGGTAGCTGCCCCATGATGCCACCCTTGCTTGTTAATGTGTCTCTGCCCATCTCCCGCTTTGCAGAGTAGATTCCAACCGTGGACCAGTATAAGGCAATGTCACCATCCTCGACAAGGTGCCAGAGCATCCTGATGCGTGACCAGAGGCCGGCATGCTGTACTTCCTTCACAGGCTCTGCCCCTCCCCACCCACTCTCCACTCCAGCACCCTTGGTGGCAGGCAAGGCACACGTCACCCTAAAGCTGCACATATATGGGGAAATGAAGGAGGTAACCCCCAAACATCTTTTCTAAGTCCACAGCCCGATAATGACAGAAAGCAGGGCTAGAACTCAGTTTACAGAACTGTAGCTAAAACCCCACAAGGCAACAGGTGGGGAAGGAAGAAAAACTACGTGGATGGGAAGAAGACCCTCACCTGATTCCAAAGAATCCCTTTCTTCATCCAGAGGACCACTGGCATTCGAGGACAGCACAGCTACAAGCCCTTCCTTAAACTCCTCAAAGTTAACCTGCACAGGATGAAGCACAGGACAGTCACATTAAACCATGGCCTCTGGAGATGTCCTCAGACAGAAACACCTAACTGTTGCATTTTCAACTGAGGACATTAATTCCACATCTTCAAGCATGTACTTCAGATTTTTTGTAGGTTGGGGGTGTAGGTAAGTGGTTGGAGCACTTGCCTAGGAAACACAAGGTCCTGGGTTCAATTCCCCAGCATCACAGAAGTGGGCATAATGGTGCACACCTTTAATCCCAGCACTCAGGAGGTTGAGGTAGGGGGATTGACCTGTGTTCCAGGCCAGTCTAGGGTACGTGAAAATTCAGGTCCAGCCTGAACTACAGCACAAGAACCTGTCTCAAAAAAAAAAAAAGATTTTTTTGCAACTGAATAGGAAAGGTATACAAAATAAACACTGTTAGCAAGAGTATAGTGAATAATCAAATAACATAATTAGAAAAGAATAACTGGATATACTAGTTTGGGGAGTTGAGGCAGAGGATGGCTTGAGCCCAGCAGTTCCAGACCTGGCTTGGCCACATAGAGAGGCGCACCTCTAAATTAAGAAAAATCCATGCCTCCACCAAGGAACAGAATGAGACGAGTACTTCAGAAGGCTGCTCGCCTCGGGGTCCCCCCTCCCACGACTCTCCTGCCATCACATGACTACCTCGTTGTTTTTCTCTGCCTCACCTGTAACCCTAAAACACATGGGGTGGCTTTGCCTCTTTTCTGAATCTGTGCCCGATGGACTCACACTCGCCCTTCCTGCCTGGCTCCCCTGAGGGGACACAACCTCTGTGACACTCGTCCAGGCAGGTGTGCAGCTGCGGTGTACTCCGTTCTGCGGCACAGCGTGCCACTGTGTGCAACGAACAGCAACCTCCTACTGACAAACCGCTCCTGTCTCCAGTGTTTGCTGATTGAAAATACAGTGCTCTGAACACTGTCCCACATATTGCCTTTGGGGCTTCTCTGCAGTACACAGCTCAGAACTCTTAGGTCAGGAGTGGGCATTCAAATCCCCTAGTGAAGGGAAACTGAGAGCCCCCATCATCTCAGTAACACTTTTTATCTATTTTCTTATATACCAAAAACAACCCCAAGCCTTTTCTGGTTATTACTACATGATCTATCGCTTTATCAATTTTTTTTTTTGGATACAGGGTCTCACTTTGTAGCCCAGGCTGATCCTGAAATCAGTATGTCGCCCAGGTTGGCCTGAAGACTCACGGCAATCCTCCTGTCTCAGCCTCCCAAGTGCTCGGATTACAGGTGTGCACCATCACATCTGGCTTATGTGGTACTGGAGATTTGAACTCAGGGCCTTAGTGCATGCTAGGCAGGCTGTCTAACTGCTATGCTATTCTTCCAGCCCCTCATTATCAATTTTTAATCTAAACTGTTTAACTTCCTATGTATAATGTTATGAATGGTACAGACATTTTCATTATCTGACAATCTTATCAGTTACATGTGCTTCTTTTCTGGCTAAAATTTAAAGTTGTAAAATCTTTCTGCTCTGCCTTTTGCCTAATTCTCACCATAAATCTGGCTAAAAGCAGCCTGCAGTACCCATGCCACACCCTGAACCCTGTGCTGCCTCGAAATCTCCTCCAGCAGAGCAATCACACCGCCCTTCAGTTTAGCCCAGCACAAAACGTCAAGGCAGGGACAAAACAGAGGCCTTGCTCCTACCTGAAGCCTCACGAACACAAGTTTACTATCGGTCTTTCTATCAGCATTTCTGGCTTCTGAGCTCCGACCAGCAATCACCCCCTGAGCTCGGCTTCTAGCATCTGAAGGCTTCTACAGTCCACTTATCGGCGTCTTTTCAAATGTCTCCTGCGTGTAAGTTTCAAAGTTTTCTGAACCACAAGTTCAGGTACAGTTATAGCAATGACCCTACATTGTGGTTTGGATTTGGAATGTCCCCCAAAAGTCTCATGCACGTGGATGTTACGGATTATCTACAAAGCCATGTGCTGTTAGGAGATGGGGGACTGCTCCAGAGGGGTAGATTTTAGGCATGTGGTGGAAGACAGACACGTGGTAGATTCCAGGCATGTAGTGGGGGTTTAAACATGGAAGAGCGTGAACACTGAGGCTGGAACCAGAAGGGGCACATCACTGGGACGGGACATGGAAGGGTGTAAGCTACTCCCATCCTTCCTTCTGAGACCTGACCGGGCTTTCTGTTTGCAGTGCTGTGAGACGATGCCTCCACCTCTGCCTTTGCCATGTGCTTCCATTGTAGCTGGCCACCTGTGAGTGGACTGTGACTTTCTGAAACTGTGATTAAAATAAACTTTACTCCCCTAACCTGTACATGTCGGGTATTCTGTCACAGTGACAAAAAAGTAAGGAAGACACCCCAATTCTCTGATAATGAGTTTCTGTGTTGGTCATGCAAGGGGTGTACTCTGGATCACGACTTCCCAGGCTCTGGTCCATCGACAGCTGGCTGCAAGGCAAGACTGGCAGGGCAGGAGGGATGGGTAGAGGGATGCCGCTCAACAGCAGGCACCCACACAGCAGAGCAAGTAAGCAAGCACCGCTGAAGAAAGGACAAGGGGCCAGACACAGCCCCCACGGACACACTCTGCAGTCCCCCGGACACACCCAAAAGCCCGCTTCACTAGTCCCCTAGATAAGTCTCAAGATAAAGAAGCAGACAACCAAGACTAATCTCACAAGCACCCACGACCGAGCCCAGTGCTCGCCCTGTGAGCGGAGGCTGCTACCCACTCTGGCAAAGGGGTCCTTTCCAAGCAGAGTCTGCAGGAGGGCAGGTAGCTGCTTCTCCAGATGGAGCTTCCGGCAGAGGTGGGCCAGCTCCTCCCGGTCCAGGAAGCCTGTCCCTGTGGTGTCACAGCTGCTGCAGATGTCTCTGAGCCATGAGACACAGGGGTTCTCTTCTTCCTCATCCATCCCATAGCAGGCTGGATGTGGCCAAAGGAAAGCAAAACATTAGGGCGAATCTCTTGCCAGCCTACAGCGTTTAAAAGAAAGTTGGAAACTCCAATAAAAATACTGAGAATACTCATACATCCAAAAGAAGTTAACATATGATTATCATCACAAAACATTCAAAGTAAAGCACACAGATACCTTTTGTGACTGTCAAATTAATCAGAATAAAAACCTCCATAAGATGAGCATGGTGGCACACACCTGTAATCTCAGCACTCAGGAGGCTGAGGCAGAAGGACTGCCACGAGTCCAAGGCTTGCCTGGGCTCCATGGTGAGTTCAGGACCAGAGTCAGCTACAAAGCAAGACCCTGTCTCAAAACAACAACAACCAAACAAACATACAAAACCTCTCCAGTTAACTGAGTTGATTGTGAGGAGCGACCCACCCCCCCAAAGTGGGAGGCAGGATACCTGCCAGTACTGCAGGAGGTCTGTGTCCATGTGTCCATGTACCAAATCTTACCTAGCATTCTTGGAGGCTGAGGCTCCTGGAGAATCCTAAGTGTGAGTCCAGCAATGGAAACTTGGTGAAACCCCATCTCAAAATAATAAAAGAACTGGGGACATAGTTTGACGTGAAGGCCCTAGGTTCAACCCCAGTATTGCAACCGTAATCATACCAATAATATGGATGACATAATTCACAAACATGAAATACTAAAGCAGTATCTTTTATGAGTAGGGCCCGGCCTGGCAACTGTCAATCCGACACAGAGGTAGCTTTCATGTTCAAAGGCATTTACCAACATCCCTATCCAGGGTGGGAAGAAAAGACATGCAGAGGGGTGAGCAGCGAACACTCCCAGTGAACACCCCCACCCCACCCCTCGGGTCACTTCCGAGAGCACCCAAGAGGAAGGAGGGCAGAGACACAAGTGCCACAACACAACACAAACAGAGCTTTCCTGAGACGGCAACTGTCAAACTCGTCTTCCTGGCTAAGCAGGACACTTTGACCTGGCGACACAAGCACACAGTCCAGACTGACACAGAGCAGCTGCTGTCTGCAAACACTAGCTTTTAGGTAAGCCAGGAGTCAACTGGCAAGGAATTACATGCAAAGAGACAAGTGTTCAAACCCAGGACCTGGAAAGTGGGGAAGGAAGACAGGCAGGTGGGGGACCCTCGTCTTCTGCACCCTACATGCTCCCACTTTGGGTCCCCACGAATCATGAGCGAATCCTGGTGAGAAATTCTCTCAACTTCTATCTATAGTAAGAAATATATAAACTAAAAATAAAACAGAAAAATCCTATCCTCTAACTTCACCAGTTTTCTTAGGAGAAATAAAAAGTGGGCTATTGGTTATGAGCCTATATTCAATTCCTTGGAATGAACAGTCAGCCATTCACATGGGCACACACAGATGGTCCTGCATCTGCGCACACATGGCACACACAGCACACACAGAGGGTCCTGCACATTGGCACACATGGCACACACAGAAGGTCCTGCACATGGGCACACACAGCACACACAGAAGGTTCTGCACATGAGCCTCTGGCCTCAGCTTCTCATACTGTTGGACATCCAGGTGTGCACCAACCACTGATCCCAGTACCACTTATTTCCTAACCAATGCTCTTAAGAGCTCTTTCTGAGCTCTTTGTGTTAGATGACCACGTGTTCCCTCACACACAGGATGTTATATGTTGTGTTCAAGCACGCTCCTGGTGGGTGACCTCCGGTGAATCCACGTTTTCTCTTACAAACCTATGGGTAACAAATACCCCATTCATCCTTCCTCCTTCCTCCTTCCTCCCTGAGCTCCAGGACAGGTGAACTGCAACTCAGACTAATGCCTCTTGCTGGGACATCTGGGGGATGGTCCAGGAGCACCCCGGATTATAGAAACATTCCATGACTGGCTATGTCCCCGGGGTCAGAGGGCAAAGAAAAACATCCTGTTCATCTCCCTGTGGGGGCACTTCCTGTGTAAAAGCCCATGGTTTCCTATATTTGCAGGGAACAGCGTAACTCAGGGACTCAAGATCCTACCGAATTGTTTCTTTCTCCTTCTAATCAGACATGGAAGAAGCTCTGCGTATGGCAAGGCCCGGCCTGATTCCACACATTCTCTGCAGGTCTTGGAGAAGCACAGTAGCAAACAGCCTGCGTGGCTAGGACCGCAGGGACCAGACCCAACCAAAGGGCAGCCCCCTCACCTAGGAGGTTAAGGGCAGTCCAACAGGATCTGTCTAAGTCACTAAGCTGCCCAGCCTGGGCCTCAGCCCCGCAAGGCACTGGGGTTATAGGCCTGTGCCACTCTGACTGGCTGCAATGAAAGTGAAAACAAACAAGCGGAAAACACCACACTTAGAAACTTCTGAAAAGTAAGGCAGGTATAAAAAAAGGAGAAAAACGCCTGCAAGTCATGTATCTGGTAAGAAGTCATTATTATAACCACAACACATAAAGAACTTCTGCAGCAACAAAGCAATTTTTAAAAATGGGCAAAAGACTTGAATGGATGTCTTTCCGAAGAACAAATACAAATGACCAAGAAACATGGAAATGTGCTCAACATCTCTTCTCACTAGAGAAACACAGATTAAAAACAGGACGTGGCGCCCCTCTCAGCCCTCAGCCCAAAGTGCAGCAAGCATTGAGACGGACGTGGAGGATTTGGAAAGCTTATAAATTGGCAACTGCTGTGTCAAACAGAAAGGAGGTTTCTCAAAAAACCAAAAAAAGAATAACCACATGACCCAGCAGCACCACTTCTGGGGATGTGTACCCCAGAGAACTGGAAACAGGGTTTCAAGGCAAGATCTGCACTCCAGCGTTCACTGCAGCAAGTCACAATAGCCAGAAGGCAGAAGCAACCCCAGCGTCTGGACAGATGACAAAACGTGGCACATTTGCTCAATGGAACAGTAAATAATGTTAATTTAAAAACAGGAGAAATTCTGACACAAGGTGATGCACCTGGAGAGCATTCTTCTGCACGAAATAAGCCATCACAGAGGGCAAGGACAATGTCTCCATTTCTCTGAGACACGGACAGGAGTCAAAGCCACAACAAAGAAAGAGTGGTGCTCGTTGGGGCTGGGGCGAGAGTCAGGGCATGGGCTGCTGTTTTGCAAGATGAAAATGTTCTAGTATAGAATCAACAGAAATGGCCATCAACTGTAAACAGAGAGAGACAGACAGATGGACAGATGGACGGACAGACCAACAGACAGGCGTGCGCGCACACACACACGATTATGCAGCCTGGAATAGGAAGAAAAATCTCACCACTCGTAACAACGTGGACAAGCCTGGGCCTGGAATGCCCCCCAAAGCCTCATGTACTTGGAAGGTGACTGGATTGTGGGACTTCACAGGTTCAAATGAATTAATCTATGAACTTCACATGCTGTTACAGAGGTACATGTATACCCATGTTCATAGCAGCACAACTAACAATAGCTAAAATATGGAAGTCACCAAAATATTCATCAACAGACCAGTGGATACACAAACTGTGGTATTTGTACACAATGGGATACTATGCATCAATAAAGTCCAACAGCGTGGAGGCTTTTGCAGGCAAATGGAAGAAGCTTGAGAACATCATGCTTAGTGAAGTGAGTCAGAAGCAGACGGTGAAACATCGAATGGTCTCTCTGATATGAGAGACCCAGATCACAACTATCTTGTGGAACTTAAAACGAAAAA